>CM056168.1:294578-320094 GCA_029691765.1 Entomobrya proxima
TTTCAAATTCATTTAAAATACACCATAATTTCGAATTTTGGCAAACTGACAAAAGATTCGTTAATTTGGTCAAAAACTAACCAATAATCATGTGTCGCATGCCATAGCTCACTCAAGGAACTTTAAAATCCGTCATGACCTTTGACCTTACAGGTCGAATTTAAAAATTCGGGCTTCGTGGTGCACAGGTTCCAGTGACCAGAAACCTTTCTACGTTAACAGAATTCCAAAAAAAATTCACTGGAATAGTGATATGGTGTTTACAAAATTTGACCTTCGAATAACGGTCAGGCAATTTCGAATTTTGGCAAACAAACAATATATTCGTTAATTTGGTCAAAAACTGACCTAAAATCATGTATCGCATGCCATATGTCACTCAAGGAATTTAAAAATTCGTCGTGACCTTTGCCCTTAGAGGTCGAATTTCAAAAATCGGGCTCCGTCTTGCACAGGTTCCAGTGACCAGGAATGTTTGTGCCAAAACAGAATTCCAAAAATTTATTACTGGAGCATTGTTTTGTCCCGTACAAAACTTGACCTTCGAATAACGGTCAGGCGATTTCGAATTTTGGCAAACAAACAATATATTCGTTAATTTGGTCAAAAACTGACCTAAAATCATGTATTGCATGCCATATGTCACTCAAGGAATTTAAAAATTCGTCGTGACCTTTGACCTTAGAGGTCGAATTTCAAAAATCGGGCTCCGTCCTGCACATGTTCCCATGACCACAAACCTTTTCGCGAAAACAGAATTTCAAAATTCCTTTGTGTGTTCGAGAAATCGCGCGAACAAAAATCAACTCAGGCAATATTAGTAGTAAGACAAGCTTACTAATAAAGATCAAGCGTTTTGGCCTCTACTCCATCGTCCAAGGCCATCTGCCTTGCCTGAAGCCCTCTTCGGAAATCATTCAGGACTTGGTCTACTTTGATATTTGCTGTATTTGCGATTGCATTCATCTTGGAAGAAGGATTAAGGAATTTCCATTAACTTGTCACAGACCATATGTCAATCGATGTGGGTGTGTCATAAACGGAATGATAAAATAAAATTGCCAAGAAATCAAAAAAATCAATGGAATTATTTTTCTTGTGAGGTCAACTGTGCTGCTACGCTTACGCTTTTCCATGGATTTCTCCCTTGAAACATAAGTCAAGTACATGATCTACATGACCATGCAAAAATCTCAAGACTCCCTGAGGTTCCTTAGATCTTGGCTTGGGCATCTCAAAATAAACCATTTTGTTACCGTTTTCGCTAAGTACCTATTCGTTCGCATTTTCCTTTGCTTACTGACAGTATTTCAATAAATGTGCAACATTCTATTTAAAGTAAAATGCATTTATTATGTTTTATTACACAGTGTATGCATGAAGTGATGCTGAAAATTATGTTTGCATGATTATATTTATTTCAAAGATAGAATCAAGGCTATTTCACCTTATATTGAGTAATTGTTTATTAAATTTATGACCATTGTGCACAATCTATTGTGCAATTCAAAAAGCATTAGCAAGATACATAATCTTGCAGTAAACTTATTGAATAAATGTTTCTTAAATTGAAACAGAAGCCTACGTTCATTTTATAGCTTAAATTTCTAAAAACGGGTAAAATCGTAGTATGAAAAGGGATTCAGAATACCAACCGTACAAATTTTTGCTTGCACTGTTGCTCCTAGCCAGTGGTCAAGTGACAATTCGTGCGGAAATTGAAATATGTACGGATGGAGGTCAACATGTGTTTCAGCTTACCCATGAGTCCTGTCCTTTTGGGGTTCTTTTTATGGAGCCGCAGGTAGCGGATTGTGTCAAGTTTACTACTGAAGACCCGTAAGTAATAAAATTTTTAAACTTTTTATAATATTTCAGCTAACTGTACGTATATTTAAAAAGATCGCAAATCATGGAAGACATTTGCACTAAAAGTGACTATAAAGCGGATAAACGACAATTCCAGTACTTTCCAGATATTTCTAAGGATGAACGTATGAAATGACAAGATTTGGTTCAGCGTGTTTTAAAACTCTAAATTAAATTACAACTTAATTTTCATTCAGTTCAACCCGGAGATTCCTGTAAAACCACGCATTCCTCAATGTGCAACCTACCCACCCAACGAATTCACTCTACCTCCTTCCTCCGTCGCGTTACCGACGTGGATTTCACTTTTCCCGACGAGAACAACTCAACCAACCTGGATGCAGTTGAGAAACAAACGCGACATTTGTTTCAGTATATGATTGGCCTTGGCAAGGTCGATATTGATGACTCCCTTCGGGCGCTAATGCTTCTGAAAAAGAGTTTCGACATTTTCAAGAAATTCGGGCCAGCACGCTACCTCCCACACGCATTTTGGGAAGATGTAGAAGCCTCGTTCCTCTTCTTGTTTAACGAAGCTGACACCAGTCGGGTTCAGGACGTGACTAACGAGGAATTTGACACGATTTTGGAACATCTCACTTATTGCTCAGATCAGAAGAACCCGTTCGTTTGGGAGGGACTCAAGTGTGCCACGTATTCTATGGTACGAGCGTAGACTTGTAATTCTTTTCATAATTTCATTCATGATAACCTTTCCTATGAATGCAGATTCAACGAGTGCGAAAATCGGGTCAGTTGTTTAACGATTTTGATGAAACGAACAAAGACGCGTTTTCAAAATATGATGTGCCCGTGGAGGCGACATGGGGTGCCATTGATTTTGTACATGGCCTTTGTTACGGCACCTTTAGGGATCATATTAACAGTCACCATTTGTACCAGCAAGCTATGGAAAGGCTCTTTGCTAATGAACTTTTATACCGATGGCTAGTAGAAGCATTACCTTTTATTCTTATGGGCAAAACGGGTTAAACAATGAATATTTACAATTTTTAGGAAAAATCGTTTCATTTTCCAAGGCCAGCAAGAAATTTGGAACCATTTCTTTTCCACAAATGTAAAAAATGCGCTAATGAACATGGATATAGCAATTCAGGCAAGTTATCTGAACACCCCGTTTCTTCATCGTTTGGAAAGGCCCATTGATGGAAAGGCTAAACGGAGACGAAGGTTAATTAACTATTACAATGACTTATTTGGGTGAACATGTAAGATTTACTAATCTTATTCCATGGTTGTTAGACGTTGGGCAGAAACTCATGCTCTACGAAGCTTTGACAGTATTGAGGGCTACTGCTTTCAAACACAAGAGGAGGTCAACAACGTTCTGAACAATGCAATTTGTGATTAATTGTTTGGTAGCCTGATTCCCACACTTCCAGAAATAAAATGTAGTGCTTACTATATGTACTTGAGCTCGGGTCGCGCAAGGTCATTATTCCGTACTTTCATAATTTTCCTTACATGTCAAATATAATCATTTATTCATATGAACAAACAATTAGTTACGTCCGTACTTTGTACTTGTCTATTTGCATTAATCAGAAAAAACTGGTAGCTTGCCTTGTCTCTTAATTTATTTGTTAGAAAGAAGTTCGCAGAAAGCAAACAGAACAATTAAACTACAGGCCGTACAGTAACAGCCTGTCATGTACGTGCGAAAATGACGAATAAGTCGCAGAGACTATCTAAATATTTGTTTTGCAGCAAATTGCTTAATGTTTAGCTGAACTGAGTAATTAACTTAATTGCTTAGTTGAGAAAATACGTAACACATTCTAGCAACGCTTACTAAATTGAAACCGGGGTTAAGTGAGACGATTGATCTTACGATTACGACGTGCACTGCCGTAACTGCGATTATGTTCTTCTTCTGTTACGCGATTCGAAACAAGCACAAATTAGTTCCTTAATTGATCTACCCGCATGACTACCACCCATGCATTGACGTAAACTGTAAATTAGGGTAAACCCGAAATTTTTGCGTAGTTTCAGTCTCTCCACTGAAGGCCGAGCTCAGCTCAAATATTTTCTCTGTACACCATGATCCCTCCAAAGACCTTTCGGGCAATGATTTTCGCCACAAACATTGCCTGGTTTTGTGGCGCAGTTCCCTACCGCTTTGTAAAACACCCCGCCACAGGCACCCAGATCGTTGCATCTTTCACCAACTTTCGAGCTTACTTTGTTCGCTTTAGTTTCTCTTTAAATTGCTTCTACGTCTGCTTTATTGCGTTTCGGCTTTTCCAAGGGATATCCGCAGAGGGGGAGGTTTCCGTTGATTTTCTGGTGCAAAAGGGCTATCTCCTGCTAAGCTACACGATGACCGTTGTGCTCCAAGTTAACACGCTCCTGTTTTGGAGAAATATTCCCTCGTTTTTCTTTCAGTACTTGGGATTCTTTAAGAAAATTAAACGTAATCTTATTCCCAATTTATAAATTTTCTCAAAACCAATTTATCTATAAAACTACGTTTTTCAATTTCCAGATGCCTACATGCTATCTACAGAACATGGTCCAAGATGCATTAAATTTTTCGCCTCTGTTCTTACCATCGGAATCCTAGTTAACTTGCAAAACACGATAATAATGCTAAAGAAGCCACACACAAGCCACTATCTAACGTCCATACTTACAGATCCGAAGAAAGCCCCGTTTGTCCTCCGGTTGCCTCTGCTTTTTTTCCAGGTGTGGATCTGGATAAATACTTGGGCGCATGTTTGGACATTTATCTTTCACCTTTATGCCTACATTGCTTGCATGGTTTGGACAATTCGTGAGCTAGAGTAAGTATTTCATTTTGTGAAAGTCGCATGCTAATTTCTTGAAAATATTTAATTACCCATTTTTTTCACAGCATCAAAGTCAAAGAACCGAAAACCAACAACCGTCTCCGCGACCCCAAAGTATTTGCCAAGACTCTAAGGTCCATGCACGTACTCCACCGTCTTTGGCAAGAATACCACCAAACCTGGTTTTGTCCTTCCCACAAGTTTGTAGCAATTTCTGTTGGGACTTTGTCATCTTACGGAGTTATCAAATTAAGTGGACCTCGTAGTATAGTTATGGGTTGTATGGCTATACTTTCCTTGATGTACTTGTGGACACTCTTTAGAAAGTTTGGGCAACTGTATGAATTGGCAGAAGAAGTGTTGGAGAACTGGATGCACAACATGGGAGCTACAAAGTGGATGAAACGCTATTTGAAATCCTTTCCCATTTTTAGGATTGACATTGGCAGTTACTACTACGTTAAGAAAACCACTGTTATTTCAGTGATGTGGACAGTGCTTAATAATACAATTACTTTGCTTTTCCTCTAAACAAAAACTTTAAGATAGAAATTCACCCAATAATTAAAATCATATACGAATGTTCATGAACATTTTACATTATATTTTGGCGTGCATTTTATTTTTTGCCGTCTGAAATAAAATCTATCAATAGTTTACCAATAAAGCTAAACACAAATACAAAATTATGTGTACTAAAAACAGAGGATGATGGAACTGGATCATGAAAAACAAGTATTGTCTCAAAATACCCCAAAACTTTATTTTCGAAGTTTTAATTTCATCTTGCAGAAATACTTCGTGGTTTTGGATATTGCATTGAGATAATTGTAGCTTTTACTAAGAATCTTGTTCCAGGATTCACACCGTTTCCCATTCGCAATTTTTGAAAAGCAGTATCTACTTCTATAATTGATCAGTGACAATCATAAAAAACAATAAGCAAGGTCAATATAATACCCAAAATGCATTTCCCATTAAAATCTTAATGACGCATGATGACATTTTTTCTATGCACCTTATATGTACAAAAACCAAGAAAAACCGTCAACTTACCAGCATATCACTGATGATAATGCACGTAGTCAATGCACATTTATTAACTTACAGGAAATAAAGCTGATTGAATAGAACAATTGATTTTTGTACGAGTGTGCAAGGTGCAGTCTAGTCAATTGATATATTAGCTGCACACAAAAGTGCAACCGTAATTATAGTATGAACCCAATTGCTACCTGGTGGGTAGATACATCACGAAACTGCAATTAAACTAACAAAACATCGTATTCCACTTCGTGGAAAAAGCGTGCATACTCCGCAGTCTGGACTGGGACACAACCGAAGCCTATATGACTTTAGTCCAGAAGTACGTTGGGCGATGAATCATCTTTCATAGTAATAATTTATTTCAAATTTGAATGTTTTGCATGGTAAGGAAAGTAACGCGTGACGAATTTAACAATGAATCTTTCTCCTTCCACCTCTTCTTCTGCAAGCACTAATAGTGACGGCGCCAGTGGCAGTAGTGGTCAAGAGGTTAAAATATTTGATTATTTTCCAAATCTCAATTTAGCTAATCATTTTATCATGGTTTGTTATATTATATTTGATTAACAAGTGTTTTGGTTGCACTTTTCAGACCATTTGCTGGATCCATGAACTGGACATCTCCAGACTGGAACAAGGTTGGTTTTGTCTCTGCGGTCTACAATGCACCAGCAAGGGAAAGCTGACCCAACACACTAAAAGTTTGAATCCAGCTCGGAATTTCACTTGTAAGCTTTGTCCATCCGGTCGGTTTCCCTCCGCAAACAAGCTCTACCGACACATGGAAAGTTGTCACGAAATTGTTCACAGAGGCTGGGTTGGCTGTGGGGAATGTGGAGCGGTGTTCAAAACAAGATTGGAACAGTCCAGGCATCGTGCCACCGTCCAGTAAATTACAGAAAGACTTTTTCAAATTTCTGATAAGACAAACTGATAAACTGTTTTGAAAATTTGTTTCCAGTGAGGATTATGAGTTCCGTTCTGCGAAGCATCAGGGGACCACTATATCGGGGGATCATACTGGTCAGCATACTTCTTCCGGTGGAAGCGGTTCAAACAACTCTTTCTCTTTTGTATGCTCATGCGGAAAGGAATTTGCCACGAAGGAGTATCTAAGTCGTCATCAACGCTACACCCTGAAAATGTTTAAATGTCCGCTTTGCAAGAACACCTATGGACAGTGGTATAACCTCAAGAACCACTTGGCCACTAAGCACATTGGTGCTTTCGAGCAGGAGAGTTTCGAGTGTGGCAAGTGCCACCTTGTATTTCCGAACATTGAGCATGTTGTGGCTCATTATCGGGCTGTGCATGGTCAATATCGTTTACCAGTATGAAAATTTATCTTATTTCCAATTCGTTGGGGTTATTAATGTTACTATTTACTACTTTAATAAAGAATCATTGATTGCACTTTAGTAAACTGAGTTTTTTTATTTACATAACTTAATATTGATAACAGAAAAGAGGTAACAATGAAAAGCTCGGTAATATTTATAAACTTCGTCCAGTCAGGGTCCCATCCACGTCCATTTTCGAAATTTGATCCTGATCATCTCCCGACTCCGACATGAGATAGGGAACTTCCTCGCTATTTTTCGTGTTGCTTCTCAAGTTCCTTATACCAGAGAACAGCTTTGCATTCGAAGCAGCTTCCTCTGGTGGCGGTGTATTTGTGTCAGCCAGGTTGGCAGGATTGATTCCAAACTGTTCCAGGTACTTGGCATAAGAAGGCACCTCGATTGCTGCACTACCACTCTGCAGAGGTTCAGAGCTTTGAGCCATCATGCCTTCAGGTGCGGTTAGCCATTGGGAGGGAGGGGCTTGATAATTTGAGTAGGTATTTGCCTGATTGTAGGCAATGGGCGAGGGTGACTCTGTCGTAGTGGCCTGTGGTGGTCCGTACTGTGAGTCACTCCATGTCTTTGCCTGATAGCCACCATAAGTGTTCATTTCCGGTGGTCCGTAGGACATGTCAGTGTACACTGGCGCAGGTGCTTGATACTTGGGTGGACCATACACGGGTTTTGGAGAAGGTGGTGGTGGCGGCGGTGCCGGAGATGGCCAGCCGCCCCAACCGTGATGATGGTGGTGATAATCATCATGATGGTGATCCTTAATCACCAAAACATTGGGACGGCGAAGTCTGCTTTTCAAAAGTTGCAGTTTTGTGGTGAATGCGCGTATGGCAGTGAAAACCTTTTGGATTTTGACGTGCTTCAGCAGTGAAACCAATTTAGCCAATAATCTGAGTTTAATCCGAAGCAATTGTCGCTTCAGGCGGAATTTGGTGATAACCGCTGGTTTTATCGCGCGGTACAAGTAACGCAACCAGGATTTAAATAGGGAGTTGTCAGGTTCATACTTTACGTAAACTGCATCTCCCCAACCGTGACCATGGTGATGATGATGGTGGTCGTCATGGTGATCCCAGCCTCCATGCCAAACGCTCCGGTGCTTCCGGTCATAGCTATGTGGATGGTGGTACAAGTCATGAATCTTGTGTCGAATAGCCCCCAGGGTGCGAAGTGGAAGCGAAAAAGTGTCCTGGGCCAAGGAAACTTTACGACCCACTTTGGTCTTGTAAAACACTGGTCGACTGACGTCCCAAACGGCTTGAGCAGTGTTCCAAACAAGGCTATTAAAGGGCGGATGGTGATGGTAGTCACTTCGCTTGGTAATTTGCATGCCATTCATATTAGTTCCATTAAAATCGCCACCCGAACCAAGTTCCTGCTCGGCTTCCTTAAACGACTTGTCCAAATAGGCAATCATTTCATCCAAGTCGTCCGGCTTGCCAACACGAGAGGAGTACTTGGAGGGACGTTCCGTTTTAAAGAAAGGGGATTCTGTGGTGGTTGGAGTAGTCGTTGGCTTTGGAGTAGTTGTCGTGGTCGTTGTGGTACTAGTGGTGGTGGTTGTGGTCGAAGTAGCTTGTTCCGCCGCTGTAAAAATGAAAAATCTATAAAGTTTCGCTGCACCTTACCCCATGAATAGTTTTCTGGTCAAGTTCTTACCTTCCAGAATTTTGAGAATACGAGCGACTTCGGAATCATGGTCACTTCCAATTGGAGCGTCCAGCAGTTGGCTTATCAACTTATCATCGTGGTCAGGTACTTCTTCGTTCTCTTCCTCGACACTATTTTCCACCACACCCGCTCCACCATCCTCACTTTCCACACAATTGCATATTTGCAAGTATGAAATTATTGCAAAGACAATGAGATAAAGCGATACCCTACTTGAAAACAAATACATTTTCTTGACGTGTTTCCAACTTTTTTGATAATCAAAAACTCCGGTTTTCGGTCTATTCTCGAGTTTACATGTTTGTGAATTATGGTGCGTCCCCTGTGGCGTCAAATATTGATCTACTTGCTCAATTTCAAAAGCACTTCAATTCAAATCCATCAGATTATTTATAACTTTCTGAGCTTACAAAAGTTACATAAGAAACCTGCAGAGAAAAACAACTAGACTGACCAATTGATCTAGCATTTTGAAAAATTAGCAAAATTTATCCCCTATTATTTACGAGGTTTGTGTGCGTGTGAAAAACTATGTTATCTGCTTGTTACATCTTCCGAAAACCATGTAATTATTTTAGACACAACTCCACACGCAACCGACGACCAATCTTGTTTGTCGCGAGAATTTTGTGAAAACGGTTATAAGAACTAAAAAGATGAGCATTTTTATGGTTATGATGGTATATACCTTTGCAGTATATTGATTTTTTGTTAAAATGAAAATAATTTATGAATTTCAAAATAAAAATAGGTAATCCGAAGAAAACATAATGCAGGACAGCATTAGATTTTAATAAGTGCATTTTCTGCAGTAACATAATTCGCACATGATAAAAATTTGCCACTAACCATCGGCGTTTATAGTCGTACACCGTTACCAGTTAACTTTATTGGCCCTTATTTTATATGGCTTTTATTGTTATATGGACCACCGGAAGGAAGCGGAAGCAACGTAAAATAATCTTCGCTACGAAAACAAAAGGCAAAAAGGTTCACGTGCGCTTTTTGCAGTACTTTTGGTGCAATCCATGCTGGTGCATACGTGCATCCATTTTCTACTAATAATTTCCTTAATAGAATATACGATTAGTACGATAGGACTTTATAAAAATACGATCGATTCATAAAATTGTTTTCGTGTTGTTGTCGCATCTTTTGGGATTGCGAATTATGTTATGTAATGTAAGTGGCTAGTCAATATGCAAGGAAAGGAACAAGTTTTCCTGCATATTAAAAAGCATTTTTGAAAAACGTTTGCCATTTGGACTAGGTGTGATGATGACATGACTATGGACTAGACCAGTGACTGGGAATTGAACAATTTTGCATGTATAAAAATGGGATCTTATCTTATTTTTGTGTAGTGTAGGGTTAATTGAGTTGAGATTAGGCATGAACAACGATACTGGTAAGAACGAAAGACGTTTATAACGTATGAAATAGATAAAAAGTAGGATGAGTGGATGCTCATTTAATCATTTGACGCATGTCCTATTTTCTTATTTTAATGAGTAACATTGCTTGGATTGCTAACTGGCTGTTTTCACTGGTAATTGGTACTAATGCACGATAAATAATGTGCTTAATAAATCATTCTTTAAAAAATATGTCTGTTTGACACAATGACAAAAGTCGTTGAGTTCATTTTTTGGGGCGAGAAGAAAAACAAATTGTTTGAAAAGGACACGATTTTAAAATTGAACTGAAAAAATTAAACTTTTGTAAACAGGAACTGATTTAAGTGAAAAGCCTTAATTTGATTATATATAAACGCACACGTTTATCCTTATTTCAGAATTCAATGTCTCACTGTGCCCCATATTGCATGCCAAGAACAAAGTTATAATTTTGCATTGCTAAATGAAAATTACTTTGTTGTTCGTACCCTTGATACATTTTAGCACAATTTGCAGAAAAGGTTGTTTTTGTACAAAACTGGAGCAATTATACCAATTAATGAAAAATCATGCGTCAATTATATCTGAAGTTTACAAGATATTTCCAGTCAAGATTAACATAGAACCAAGCTTGCAATTTTTATGTAACAAAGCCAAAATCCAATTTTATTTGTAGCAAATAGTTTTTATCTAATGACTTGCTTGTAAAAAATATGGAAAAGCTCCCCAATTAATCATAGCATCCAACATGAACCTAAAATATCAATTCAATCAAACAATTCATTTCATTCGTTCTATTGCTGCATATTAGTAAAATCTGTGTGTAGTTGTCCTTTAGTCGACATAACATAATGCTGATTCTGAAATCTGAATGTATTAGATCGTCTCGTATGCCATAAAAATGCATACACTCAGACTAAAAAATTGCTACACACAGTGACAGACAACTAAACCAGTATAAAGGAAAGTATCATGCAGACATACAATCAGCGTATTCAAATAATAGTTCTGCATTCTTATGAAATGATAGCTACAGAATATACCCATAAGATAAGTATAGTTTTTATATAGCCATATAAATTGCTTTTTAGCTCAGCTGGTAAAACCTGTATGATCGCCAATGAGTCAGCCTTTCATGCTGTTGTTCTCGTGGATTTCACCTAAAAACCAGAACAACTCTCTTTGTAAAAATATTGTTTTTCCACAAAAGAACGTCATTTTTCTCGCAATCGCAATAAACCTCCTCAGTCCAGCCAGTGGCACTGGAACAGAAAGAATGTCACGGCTAAAAGTAAAGCATTAAAAGAGTTTAAACATTTTCTATAAACATAAAAACAAGCAACATTAATACAAAGCCCAAACTCAAACAGAAAAGCAGAACAGAAACAGAACAACTTGTAAAAAATGTCAAGTGTCACAAATAAATAATTTTATTACCGAAAGTGATTTGAACCCTTTTGGTCCTTTAAAGCAAATAAATCAACACATGTACAACAAACACACATGGACAGTGGGCGTTTCTACGCAAAAGGTATATCCCAAAAATATTCTGGTTTAGGCTTTTGACAGTGGTCAGATTGTTCTTTTCCTTTCCATTCTTATCTGACACCCTGACCATCTAAAATTCTTCCTACGTAACTTTCCACTTCAAATTCTATCCCATGCCATTTGCCATCATTCTTGAAATCATGGGAATATAGAAAAAGTGGAACATGTCAAAGAAAAATGGTCAGTGACCAAGATTGCATCCATAACTTGGTTCTCAAGTGAAACCCGAGATAGTTGTGTTGAAACAAAGAGGACATTCTGCTAAAGAAACTTGATAGCATCTCTTCTTCTCCGGTCATAAGTTCAAGGCTGGCTGAAAAGAGTCTTCTTGCCGAAATACTTGACATCATCTTATCCTCGTCATAAGTCAAAATTAATGACGAAGATAGTTAATCGTGGCGTGTGGAATGTTGTTGTTGAACTTAATTCTTTATCGGGATCATGAACTTTCCATTTTGCAAAAAAATGCTGCTTGATTATAAGAACAAGCCTTGCATTCACTTTTGCAACTTATTATACGTTTCGCAACATTTCTTACTACACGTTATAATTT
The DNA here is from genome assembly GCA_029691765.1 of Entomobrya proxima. Lineage (NCBI taxonomy): Eukaryota > Metazoa > Arthropoda > Collembola > Entomobryomorpha > Entomobryidae > Entomobrya > Entomobrya proxima. The sequence continues at coordinate 306,835 of CM056168.1, forward strand.
CTCGAAAATCCAAAAGTATTTTCTAATCTCCAATCCTTCCAAACCCATTTACACACCCACACCCTGCAGAGAATTTTGAATTGTGAACCAATTCATTTGTGCAAGCCCTGAACTATTAATTCAGTTTTATGTCGTGCGTAAAAATTTGCATATTTTCTATCAGCTAAACTACGACTAAAAATATACCCATTTTTGTATGAGCATTTAAATAGCTGGAAGGTCTTTAAACAGGCATAATTGGTAGGAAATGAAAATGCCCAGCATAAAAGGTCATCTAAGCTTCTATCAATTTTTCATTTTATCTCTGGCTGGAGACACATTGTACAACTTATTTTGCACTTCATTTAAAAGGCTTAACCGTTTTCTTTTTAATTTGCTTATCAATTTAATATGTTTGATTGCAGCAGGAAGTCTTTTCTGAGCAGACACAATAACGACGCAGTTCATCTTATCAATCCTTGTTGGGCCACGAGACATTTCACTGAGAATACTACAACTTACAACCTCGTCTCAAAGACGTTCAATGTCTCACGTTGTACAAGTATTCAATTCAATAGCCTGAGATATATTTCGCTTCTAACTGTGCTTGAGTTAAAACTCTTCTTCTGATTCAATTAATTATCAAATCCTGCCACTACAGAAAAGAATACCGAGCCAGAAACAGTCTGGCTGGACTTGGGCTTAAATCAAACAATCTCAAATAACTTTGTAGCTCTCGGAAGGTTGGCCTTATTTGCTGAAGTAATCAATTTTTGTTGTCTTTGGTGGTGTGGCTGGTGACTCACTTTTATCTTGTTGTTTTCTCTTATCGGAATTCAACCAGCTTGTGAGAAAATGGACCACGGACCATACGACGAGGAAGAAGCATATTTGAGTAACGTTTTGTGCATGTGACAAGCAAAAGGCAGACGAAAATAGCAGAACATTATGACTGATAAGCCAGTCCACAAGAATGTTAGCAAAGTGATAATGGTGGGCTTGTTACTCTTTGTCTGTTGGGAAGGAAAGCTAGAAAGTGACAATAGTTGTGCCAAAAGTAAGTGCACTTGTTCTGGTGTCAATAAACCTTGTAGTGATCCATTTGTACTAGTTTCTAAAAAAGAAGAAAGTTTCCTAAAGTGAAATAGTGGTTCAAGTTGTTACCTTTTTGGAAATAATTGCTGAGAGAAATCGATGGTTCACTGGAAACTTGGTGAAAATGTCCGAATCGGATTATCTAATCAAGAAAACCCCGGTCGAGTAAGTTGACACTTCTGCTTTCATTATCAATGAATTATTTAATTTTTTATTCAATTTTAATTTCAATGTGCAGACGCCGACCATATCACTACACACGAGGTGGCTCCCTAACTGCCGGCAATGGCAACACGGCCGAAAACAGTCTCCAGATCAATGTCACCAGCAGTACCAACGGAGACATAGACGAATGGTCGGAGCGTGCCAACTACAGTCGTTACCTGTACTACTCTCGCCTTCGTCGTGAAATGGACCCCACGGATGACATTCTCCTTATTCCCACGCATTGCATCCCCAACGATTTTTTCTACCCCAATTTTATCACACATAGCGCAGATGGCAAACAAAGCAGCATTGTTACCATTTTCGCACTCTGGAATACCATGATGGGAACATCCCTTTTAAGTATGCCTTGGGCTATGGAACGGGCTGGGGCAATACCCGCCGTGCTACTGCTAACGGCAGTGGCAGCAATCTCTTTTTATACTGCTTATAGAACGCTAGAAGTTTTTGAAAATAACGGTAATTCCAAACCTATGTAAAAAAATTCTGCAAGGATTTTCTTTTCCAAAACAAAAACATTTTATTTTGCATCCAACAGCAAGTTCGGTCATTACGGATTTGGCCGTTTTATGTAAACGCTTACTGGGTAAATGGGCTCAGTGGCTGGCTGTGATATTCTCTGCGCTTATTCTCCTCGGAGCTTCCATCGTTTACTGGATTCTCCTCAGCAACTTTCTCTTCCACACGGTAGACTACATGCACTCGGTTTACACTCACGATAACTCCACATTCGCCAACACCACGTTTGAAATTTACTGCCCGGACGATGACCCCAAAGCGGAAAGCTCGGGAAATTCGGATTTGGGAGATGATGAGGCAGATACGTTTCACAAGATCTGGGCACTTCATCGCACGGTGCCACTGTTTCTAGTCTTGATTCTTGGCCCGATTGCTTGCATTCGGTCACCCACGTTTTTTACAAAGTTTAACAGTTTGGGTACTCTCTCTGTGCTTTATCTGGCTGTGTTTGTGTTTTCCAAATGGGCCAAGTATGGGATCAATGTCAATTTTAGTGACACGGAAAGCCCGTCTTATTTGCCATTGTGGAAGGATTCATTTCCTGCACTGGTTAGTATACGCATTTAACGTGAAAACTAACGCCAATATTTTTATAGCATTCATTTTTTATATTTCTTTAATTTTCAGGCTGGTATGCTATCCATGGCCTTTTTCATTCACAACTGCCTCGTCACAATCATGAAAAACAACCGAGTTCGGAGAAACAACCATCGCGATCTGGGAATCGCTTTTATTTTCGTGGCCCTGACCTATTTTCTCATTGGCGGAGTGTTCTACATTGTCTTTCCCTTAGACAAGAACTGCATTCAGGACAACTTTCTCAACAACTTCCGCTCCTTCGACCTCTGGGCTTTTACTGCCCGTATATTCCTCTTTTTCCAAATCCTTACCGTGTTTCCACTCATTGTGTACATTCTGCGGGTGCAGGTCATCTACGCGGTAACCAAAAAGGAGCCCAACATGCTACAAACCGTAATGGCAAACTTGGTAATTATCGGAATTTGTGTGGGTTTTGCTATTGGATTGCCACGCATTGGAAGCATTATTCGGTTTTCGGGAGCCTTTTGTGGACTCATTTACCTTTTCCTGTTGCCAATTTGCCTGTATCTCAAGTGGCAAAGCAACATGAACACGCTCACCAACTGGAAAATATTCACGCATGTGATTCTCTTTCTTGTGGGATTTTCCAATTTTATACTCCAGTTTACTTTCTCGGAAGACTCTTAAACGAAAGTGAAAGTAATTTATGTATTTTGTTTGATGCTGGCGTGTTTTTTGATAACCGACTGAATTTTTATAAATCAATTCCAGTTTGTTAATGTTTATATAATAGTTATAAGCTATGCAAGCGTTAATGTGTGAGTGAGCTCTTATTGAGGAGATCATTTGTTTCTGGTTCTTGTAATCTCGTGTTTGTTGTGTTTGTAATGTATGCATTCAGCATTTCGCATAAAACCGAAATAAAATTGTTTAAAATGTACATAGTTTGTCAACAGAGTTCATTGTCCTTATTATGTTAACGTTCTGAAAACCTTAAAGAAGCATTAAAGAACTTGCCATCAGTCAACGAGTGACCTTCCTTTATTGCACCCCGCAAGTATTCAGTTAAACTTACCATTGCTCATTACCTGCTTGTGCATACACTCCCAATAGACAGTCTTGACTTTACTAGCCAACTATTGAACCACGTTTGATGTTCAAAATAAAAATACGTATTCCATATATGACAGATCTGTGGCCTAAATTGTTAATTGTTTAAAAATCGTCCAGTTTTTAGCACCAATTTAATTCTTGGTCTTTGTAAAATTATATATTATATATATATATATATTATTACCTTACAGCTCTGTTTTTATACTATGAAAGAATGGAGTTATCATTAGTTTGCAATTTAAATCTTAAAACTATACATAAGCCATAAGCCATGAAAGCCAAAAAGAAAAGTAGAGTGAACAAAGTTGAGAGGCACAGGTCTCGCCATCTGTGAGACAAACAGGCAGCCAATTTTCCACGGAGCACGCTTTGCGTACCAGCTTGATTCATTCATTCCTCAAAAGCACACATTCCTGATCTAAAGACAGTCGGAGTCGGAAGACTGAGAAGACTATCTGCCTACAGGTAACTTTTTTAATTATTTTTTAACACTAATTAAGTGTTAATTTTCAGTGAATAGTTGGGGGAGTGGGAGTATCTACGTTAAGTACAATGTGACAATTTTATTTTATTCTTTTCAGGTATTTCTTGTGCTACAATTCTTGACATCGGTCGGTAATACCACCCGCCTTTTCTACAGCTCTCGGTGTACTTTAACTGTTCACTAATCAGTTCAAAATGGTTGCAGCAAAGAAGACGGTAAGTTGTTCAGTTAAAATTATTATTTGTGAGGAATGAATGGTTAGGGGATGTATTTAAGCTACTGCTTTAGTGTTTGAATGCTGAACTTTAATTAGTGCAGTATGGATTTGGAGAAGTACTGCAGTTAGGGAAATTGATTTCCGTGTCTTCGTTTTGTTGAAATTTACAGAAGAAGGGAGTGGAGAGTATCAACGCTCGTCTGGCGTTGGTGATGAAATCTGGAAAGGTACTACTTGGATACAAGCAGACCATCAAGTCACTCCGTCAGGGGAAGGCCAAGCTGGTTATCATTGCCAACAATACTCCTCCACTTAGGTAAGCACCTAGTCAACTGATTACCTTCCATTTGTCATTCATTCATTTAATCAAACTCATGACTAATTGGAATGAATTGTGTTTGTTTGGTCAACAGGAAATCCGAAATCGAGTACTATGCCATGCTTGCCAAGACTGGAGTGCATCACTACACCGGAAACAATATCGAGTTGGGAACCGCCTGTGGTAAATACTTTAGGGTGTGCACCCTTTCCATCACGGATCCTGGTGACTCGGATATCATCCGCTCACAGGCTGCAGAAGCGGCCGCCGCAGCGCAATAATTAAAATCTTTTTAATTTTAATTATTTTTCAAGTTGTTACAGCGTGTAAAGGTTGATGGTATTATGTTAATAAATAAATAGCGTTACCTTTACATTGGATCAATATTTCTTGACTGCAAAAACTTTTAATTGCCTTTAATGATGATCATCACTCATATCGATATCGTTTTAGCATGACCAACAATTGAAATTTCATTTTAAATCCATCAAAAGATTCAGCAAGCTTACAGTTAGAGTAGAGTTTAAGCAGCAGTTTCATTTTTTATACTTAGGTCACCGTTTATTTGATTACAGTAATTGCAACACAGACTTAACTGAACAAAAGAGATAGTTTCTTTTTGCAAATAAACTTCACAGCATCAGCTTTAATTTTCTTGTATTTAACAAAAGAGGAGTTTTCACTTTAATACATGACGTACCAAGTACAGGAGATTGTTCATTGATGATACGACAATTACAATGCAGCATTTATCAATAATAAATCTATCGAAACTAAACCACATCATGCACATTGTCCACTCAAAGGGAATTATAATTAACTATTAGAATAGTTGCCTAACTTTAATATACGATATATCGGTTCACAGTTCCTACACGGAAACAAATAAGGACTTTTAGAGACTATCAGGTCCTTTGCGTCTGAACTTGTACAAATGCCAGAAAAATTAATATAATACACGTGTGTTTTATGATGTATTACTGAAGTACAAATGGTTTTTAGAGTTTTTAAAAACTGTTCTTAGAGTATATCATTACGTACATTGATATTGGCTACAAAGAGAACCGATGTACAACAGAAAAGATCATTTAGACAAGACAACACTTAACAGTCCATAAAATTGTAACTGAATTTTCGACGAGTAAAATCCCATGTTCCTGTATTTAACGCAATCTTTTGCAAAATAATAAACCTCTCTTTGATACCAAAACTCTGTTACAATACTAAACTAAAATTGGAAATCGTAGATTGAATTTCATAAAGCAAAAAATAAATCTGATCTGCCTATGTTCAATCATTTAATCAACAATTGAATTACCATCAAATGGTCTGAAGCTTTGGTTGGTGGAGTTGACAATGCAGAAAAACGCTAAGAATGCTCCCTTACTTGACACAGACCATGGAAATTGTAACGTTAATACCCAGGTTGCCGTTTTCCGAAAAGAGCTTTGCTGTGCTGGTGTCAAAGAACAAGCAGTCTGAGTTGAGAATAGCTGAGGAGACACCATCATGGATTGAGATCGGGGTTGCCTCCCAAATTAGACGCCTTCGGCTACCGTTCAGTTCGAGTCTAACAGAAAGTTAAATTAAATGGAAATTAATTCCTCAGGCTTCATAAATTGATAAATGAATGAGAGGTGAACATTAAAATGTGCGTTTTACCTGTAAGCAAACTGTAAAGTTTGTTTTCGCGATCCAATGAGTTGTACAATAGCAAAGAACTTTTCCTCTCCATTCTTCTCTTGCTTTTCCAACACCAGCATGAAATGATGTCCAAAACAACTCTGTAGAACAACATAGCATAAATATTTTAAATAGGAATACCCACAATACAATTTCGCCAAACTAAATTGTTCAAAATATGTACCTGCATCATGACCCAGTCGACAGCACCCGGTAGATTGATATCAGTTGCAAGAAAGACGATATCTTCACCTTGCAATGTTGTTATAGACTTGTGGTTCACCAAAAGGTGAGGCATTACTTGCTCTAACGATCCTGATAATCGTAATCATGTATAATATTAGTTTTACAACTTATCTTGATTCCTGTTTAACTTTTAGTATTATGGAATATCGTATAATATCCTACATACCTTGCCATTTGCAGTTTGTTCCAGGACAAGGACAAAAGTACGGGCGAGCATCGCAAGCATCCTCATGATCCTTTACAATAAAAGAAAGAAATATAATGCACAATTAAGCTAGTTTACTTTCTTCCACAAACTAACTAACTACCGCTATTCATCATCATGTTCGTTGTATCGTATATTCTTACCGCTTTCTCAGTGTGCAACAAAAGAGCTCCACAACCGTTCTGTGCATACCGGCATGGGAAATGAACCTGAAATGGTAAATTAGATGAACATTATTCCTGAGTTTATGAAAAATGCAACCAGTAAAAGTTTAATTATAAAATAATAACTTACCGTTCCTGCAACTTTCTCCATAGCCAAGTTCCGGATGTTTCCTAATGGCCCACGACACTGTGCACAACAATTGTTAAGTTTGGGACGACAAGCTGAACATACCAAATGTCCGGCGGCGCACTGGAAAACTAAAGTTCAAAAAATAGTCATACGAGTCATAACACGGTCAGTAGATCTCAGATTTGGAGATTTTGCAAGCCTCGCCGTTAGGCGAGGTGTCGCAAAATCGTAATTTTATGAGTCTTCCGTAACCGGAAGACATCACTGTAGTAGTCGTCTTTCGGGGTATCAGGAGACGACACATTCATCTATGATTTTCAAAGAAAATACCATGAAAATCAAAAAGTACCTCGTTGAGTCCCATCTCGCATCCAAGTCCGGTCTGCTGCTGGTGTCCCAAGGCTATTGTTTTGAAAGAAAATGGTAATCGACTAATTTGTAGGAGTAGGGGAGGGATGGCGGGCAGTGATGTCTTCCGGTTACGGAAGACTCATAAAATTACGATTTTGCGACACCTCGCCTAACGGCGAGGCTTGCAAAATCTCCAATTGTTATCTCGTCTTCCTACACCTTCGACATCACTGTAGTTATTTAAAGATAATGCCATGGTCGATTACCGTAAAAGGATGATCACGTATTGGCACATAAGCCAAAGTTGTACATTTTTTATTATTAACAAATAAATACAAATGAACAATTATCAAGATAATACAAGTACATTATGTTAGAACAGCTCTACCAAAACTTGACTCATCATCAATAGTCCTATTATAAAATCTTGCAAAAGTTCTCGAATTACTAGTCCATCCCACCGATTTCAAAATGGTGTCAACTGTAACACCACACAACTTTGCTTTAGAAGTAGAAGCATGACGGTATGAATGTGCGCTAAACTTTGATACATCCACACCTGCCGAACTGAGTACTTCTGTTAACCACCGACTAACTGTTTGAGAAGTTACTTTACCGAACGGTTTTACATGAGAAATTAAAAGGGAATCTGTATCTCTAATTGATGCAGTAAATTGTACATATTTTCTCAGGATTCTTACAGGACATATTTTCTCATTTTCAAACCTTAACAACTTTAGTACAGGATTTGTATTACTAATCGTGGTGGTCTTAAGAATATCAGTTAGTTTGATTTGGACAGCATCTTTATCCCATATAATATTACTCAATTTAATTGAACTCAAAGTTTGAACTCTCTGTCCCGTTACTAGTGCAAGTAAAGCTACAGTCTTCAATGTAACTAACTTTAAATCATTTTCTTCTAGTCTGGCTAGATAATCTAACACTTTGTTTGCATTCCATGTGACTTCGTAACGTGCACTAGGAGGACGCAAACGGGAAACTCCTTTCATAAATCGACTAACCAACATATCTTCACCAATCTTTTTACCGCACAAAAACTGAAACCAGTACGACAAAGTTGATCTTGCCGTATTTATACTAGAATAGCTTAACTTTTTACAATACAAATCGTTAAGAAATTCAAGGACATGCTTAACACTACATTCTTCATAATTATATTTATTATCATAACAAAAGGATTGCCATTTACGAAAATAGACTTCATATTGCTGCTGGGTTGAAACTGCACACGACGAGTTGATAACTGAAATCACATTAGCAGGCAGGTCTAAATGTTTTACTGTTTCCCTGATAAGACTGCGACAATTAATTTCATTTTGTTGGCTAGCTTGTGAGACCTATTTAAATACGGATCAAACAAAAGGTTAGGATGAGGATCAAAAGTAAGCGTGTCTGATATTTGTAAACTTTGAAACAATGGAAACCAAGGCTGAGTAGGCCAGAATGGAGCTACCACAATTCCTTTACTTCTATCATTGATGATCTTATTAAGAACACGGCCGATCATGTTAAAAGGCGGAAACGCGTAAAAATATTCTGTCCACTTTACTGTGAACGAATCGGAACCTTCAGACTCCGGGTCAGGATACCATGACCAGTATCTCGGACATTGACGAGTAATATGACTAGCAAATAAATCTACAGCTGGCTTTCCAAACACATTGCATATTTCAACAAAGTTTTCTCTCGCTAACATAAAATCCGAATAGTCTCGTTCAAGCCGTGATAACCGGTCAGCAATTAAGTTGTCTTTGGTATTAATGTATGTGGCAAATAATCGAACATTTAGTGCTTCACAATACTTCCATATTCTGCATGCAATTTCATGAGCATTAGAAGCTCTACACCCGCCGTACCTATTAATGTACGCGATAGCTGTTGTGTTGTCAACGTGGCATAATACATTCAAATTTTGATCACGAATAAAAGTTTTTAAAGTATTCAAAACTGCTAACAACTCAAGAGAATTAATATGTAATTTCTGTTCATCGACTGACCATGACCCACGTGCTTCTTTATCACCACAGTGGCCACCCCATCCAAATTTTGAACTATCTGAGGTAACCTCTATGTCATAGTTGTCTCTTTCAATAATTCTTTTGGCAGTTGGTAAATTTCTAATCCACCATTCAATATCAAGCAAGGCCTTTGAACTTAGTTGCATGTATGCATTGAAATCTTTCGAGGAGTTGGCCAAAGCTATCGTTTTTTCAATTTCGAATTGGCGTGTATATAACTGGCCGTATTGAACTGCGGGGCATACTGAGACTAATAAGCCGACAAGCTCGGCTACTTCTAAAATGCGCACTGCTTCTTTACCTTCTATTTTGGTCTGCATATGCCTACATTTTCCCATAACTTTAATTTTCTTCGTGTCTGGCAATGTTATTATGAAACTGACAGAATCGAAAACAAATCCCAAATATCTAACTACCTGGCTGGGTTCCAGCTGCGATTTTTCGGAATTCACGTTTAGACCTAGTGTTTCGTATAAACTACAAACACGTCGGACAGACTGTGCACACGTAATATAACACGGTGCAATCAATAAACAATCATCTAAATACTGTACACAATTAATTCCGTCGTTTCTTAGCACTTTCAACACGGGTCTCATAAGTTTGGTGTATAACCTTGGTGCTACATTTAATCCAAATGGTATACATGTATACTGATAAAGTACACCTTTCCATCTAAATTTTAGATATTTTTGATGAGACTCTGCAACTGGAATAGCGTGGTAGGCTTCTCTTTGGTCAACTACTGCCATAAAATAGCCCTTTTGAATAAGTAGTTTAGCAACTTTTATATCTTCCATTTTAAAATGGTCATTTTGTATGTATTCATTGAGATCTTTTAAATTAATGACTGGCCTAACACCACCATCTGTTTTAGGAACAGTAAAAATTCTAGAAACAAACTGATTCTTTTCTTCTTTTGAGAAAATGATTGCACCTGATAGTAGGAGTTTGGAAACTGCATTATCAATTGTTTGCGTTTCAACCTCAGACAAAACAACTTCTAAGGGTTCCCTAATCTGTACAGGCTTACTGATAAATGGAATTTTATATCCCTTAATTGCATTTAATACATACTTGTCATCGGTTATACTCAGCCATTGATTATAAAAGTGTTTCAAACGACCAGCCCTTACACTCTCGGGATTAATAACAATCACTGGAATCGCTGATTCCTTGGGAACTGGTTGCCCTGGAACCGTGGTGGTAAGCGTCGCTGCTGAAAGTGCTGCGTTCCCCGCTGGCTCTGATGTGCCCAGCCTCCCTGCCGCGGGGCATGCGGAAGGCGATATGAGTTTAAATTCTGAAAGCTGGGAGTTGAAGAGGATGACCGTCGAGAACTACCCTGAGCACTGTACGGTGAGTAGCGCTGCTGCTTTGTGAATGGACTTCTCATAACTGCGGCATTGGCTTTGGAAGCCTTAAGGTTGTCATTCAAGTCAGGTCCAAATAGAAGTTCACCTGGCTTTACCTCTTTAGTGCAAATTCCGGCATAATCCTGATGCAAATACTTTCTAACGTCAAGGCGGCGTTTTTGACTAACTGACTGAAACTCACTTCCCATTAAATCTGCCGAGTCCTGAGCAATCTTTATGACTGAGTTCGCAACATCTTTCGGAAGTTTGGAATAATTTTCAACCATCAAGTTTGCAATGCTTGATAACCCCACGATACCATACGCTAAAGACGTCTGAAGATGCTGTTTCTTAAGGTCCTCCATTTTTGCTGGAGTTGGAATTATCTTCCAGATTTCAGGGTTCATACGTGGAGACTGGAACAACTTGCAGTTCTCTGGTATCATGTGACTCTCTTGCAGCTTTGCTGTAGTCTCCTTTGTCAGTGGTCGCCTAACTGTATTCAAAAATCTCTCTGCCACTATTGACTGAATTGGTGGGGCAAACTGTACCCCTTTCTCTGAATCTTGCAGCAGGGCCTCAAGCTCATCTTTTAGTTCATCTTCTTGACCTTTAATACAACCGCTAGTTTCAGCAAGAAATGCGACCTCTATATAGCTATATAGCTTTAAAGTAGACTTTTTTGCAATTACCGATATCTTCCGTGTTTCCCAGCTTGTTTAAAATGTCATCATCAGCATTGCTTTCTGAATCACTGGCTTTCACATAACGCACGTCAGCGTTAGTCGCCTCCACATCGTGGTTTGGTACATTCGCTGGGTCCACTGCGGACATTTGCGTTGCATTACCTTCGCCCAAAGCGCTAGAACTTTCAACGGAAATTTGATACGCCGGTAGACATAGCGGGTTGTTCACGATACTGTTTACAGACTGTGATAGGGCTTCCACTGCCGAGGGCAAAGACGTTAGCTGATTTAATAGGGCAGCATTCTGATTGACCATGTGTGCCAAGGACACCATATCAGGTGGTCCGTTAGGTAGTTCAGACATTTCTATTTCGGCAAAGAAATTCACGCCCTTTTATTCACAAATTTATTTAAAATTTATTATCATAAAATAATTATTGATAGGCCCGCATAGCACTATCGGTTCCGTACCTCATCGAGGTTGCTCCGGATTTATTGTTTAAAACCGCCGTACCCGTCAGGGTCCTATAGGCAAGATTACTAAGGCTGAAATTTATCAACAGTCAACAGAAACTTCTATTAAGGTAACTTTCAAGTTAGGCTTTCTTTTTCAACTAATCACCGGTTTGCTCGATAACCGGGAACAGGTCTCTTCTTTCGGTAATTTACCCATTTTTCGGGGATTTTACATATTATGTTAATAAAGTACCACATACTTACCAGTTAGATGTCTTCTTGGATGGAGTGCGAGGGACGGTACTGCTTAAAATCACTGATTTTAAAAATTGCTGATACGTGTCATCTCCTTTTACCTATGAAAACACAACAATAGCCTTGGGACACCAGCAGCAGACCGGACTTGGATGCGAGATGGGACTCAACGAGGTACTTTTTGATTTTCATGGTATTTTCTTTGAAAATCATAGATGAATGTGTCGTCTCCTGATACCCCGAAAGACGACTACTACAGTGATGTCGAAGGTGTAGGAAGACGAGATAACAATTTTTATTATGATTTCTTTTGTATAATATCTCGTCGTCTTACTTGGTGGAAGAACGTAGTCGTAGCAAATCGGACACTCAAACAAGCTTGCAAGATCTGGTGGATTGCCATCTACAACTGTGCCATTCGTCACTGGTGCAGCTGTTGCACTTCTTCGATGCTTCATCAAAGCACCACTTGCAGGTACCCCACTTGAGGAGCCGCCCACTGACACCATTGGAATATTATTCATGTTCTCCATTCTGATTTCTGATTGATGTGATGCGTTTTGTGAAAACTTAAAATACAAACTTCACTTAAAACTCCGAAAACTACAGAAGCTCCCCTGTTCTTCGCAGTTCTTTAAAAATTCACTCTTTTAAATTTAAACTAGAAACCAATTAGAAAAGCAACCAACTTTCTACAATTCTACGGTAAATTTGTCGCGTGACGTGAGGAGAGTCCCTCTCCCAAACTCTCCCCTAAGTTCCAGCACTCAACGCTGCTGGAAAGGTTCACTGCAAAAACCAATAAAGTCAATAATTATTTTATGCTTCCAGTTAAAAGTTAGACCGTTAAAATTCCACAAGTCAAGTAAGTACGTACCTTAAAACGTGTAGTAAAACCCCTAGCCTGAACTTCGTTCCATGGTTGTTACCCGTGCCAAGAAATCCTTTCCAACGTCTCAACTATCGAGGGTTTTCCTATTCCTGTGCTGTTTTTAAAGCGTCTAACTGTGTATCTAAAAATTAGACAAAAGAACCAATGATTAGAATTAGCTCTAGCTCAACCTCAACCCGTCCAGATAAATTTACAAAGTGACGGGTCAGAGTCCGCCGAAGTTAGTACCAAAATCACGGAAGAAAAAGCAAAAAAGAAGAAAAAAGCTTCTGTCGAAACGCATATGTGCGTTCCAAGATTCGAA
>CM056168.1:320194-410978 GCA_029691765.1 Entomobrya proxima
CACACGTAGTGTTGGCAATTGAAGATAAGTATTCTTGTCAAGTATGGGCATCTGCATTTGAGTAGAAGTCTTCGTAATTGGGGATAAGCTTTCTAGTGAGGTATGAACTACGGCATTCCACACGTAGTGTTGGCAATTGAAGATAAGTATTCTTGTCAAGTATGGGCATCTGCATTTGAGTAGAAGTCTTCGTAATTGGGGATAAGCTTTCTAGTGAGGTATGAACTACGGCATTCCACACGTAGTGTTGGCAATTGAAGATAAGTATTCTTGTCAAGTATGGGCATCTGCATTTGAGTAGAAGTCTTCGTAATTGGGAATAAGCTTTCTAGTGAGGTATGAACTACGGCATTCCACACGTAGTGTTGGCAATTGAAGATAAGTATTCTTGTCAGGTATGGGCATCTGCATTTGAGTAGAAGTCTTCGTAATTGGGGATAAGCTTTCTAGTGAGGTATGAACTACGGCATTCCACACGTAGTGTTGGCAATTGAAGATAAGTATTCTTGTCAAGTATGGGCATCTGCATTTGAGTAGAAGTCTTCGTAATTGGGGATAAGCTTTCTAGTGAGGTATGAACTACGGCATTCCACACGTAGTGTTGGCAAGTGAAGATAAGTATTCTTGTCAAGGATGGGCATCTGCATTTGAGTAGAAGTCTTCGTAATTGGGGGTGAGCTTTCTAGTGAGGTATGAACTACGGCATTCCACACGTAGTGTTGGCAATTGAAGATAAGTATTCTTGTCAAGTATGGGCATCTGCATTTGAGTAGAAGTCTTCGTAATTGGGGATAAGCTTTCTAGTGAGGTATGAACTACGGCATTCCACACGTAGTGTTGGCAATTGGAGATAAGTATTCTTGTCAAGTATGGGCATCTGCATTTGAGTAGAAGTCTTCGTAATTGGGGGTGAGCTTTCTAGTGAGGTATGAACTACGGCATTCCACACGTAGTGTTGGCAATTGAAGATAAGTATTCTTGTCAAGTATGGGCATCTGCATTTGAGTAGAAGTCTTCGTAATTGGGGATAAGCTTTCTAGTGAGGTATGAACTACGGCATTCCACACGTAGTGTTGGCAATTGAAGATAAGTATTCTTGTCAAGTATGGGCATCTGCATTTGAGTAGAAGTCTTCGTAATTGGGGATAAGCTTTCTAGTGAGGTATGAACTACGGCATTCCACACGTAGTGTTGGCAATTGAAGATAAGTATTCTTGTCAAGTATGGGCATCTGCATTTGAGTAGAAGTCTTCGTAATTGGGAATAAGCTTTCTAGTGAGGTATGAACTACGGCATTCCACACGTAGTGTTGGCAATTGAAGATAAGTATTCTTGTCAAGTATGGGCATCTGCATTTGAGTAGAAGTCTTCGTAATTGGGGATAAGCTTTCTAGTGAGGTATGAACTACGGCATTCCACACGTAGTGTTGGCAATTGAAGATAAGTATTCTTGTCAAGTATGGGCATCTGCATTTGAGTAGAAGTCTTCGTAATTGGGGATAAGCTTTCTAGTGAGGTATGAACTACGGCATTCCACACGTAGTGTTGGCAATTGAAGATAAGTATTCTTGTCAAGTATGGGCATCTGCATTTGAGTAGAAGTCTTCGTAATTGGGGATAAGCTTTCTAGTGAGGTATGAACTACGGCATTCCACACGTAGTGTTGGCAATTGAAGATAAGTATTCTTGTCAAGTATGGGCATCTGCATTTGAGTAGAAGTCTTCGTAATTGGGGATAAGCTTTCTAGTGAGGTATGAACTACGGCATTCCACACGTAGTGTTGGCAAGTGAAGATAAGTATTCTTGTCAAGGATGGGCATCTGCATTTGAGTAGAAGTCTTCGTAATTGGGGGTGAGCTTTCTAGTGAGGTATGAACTACGGCATTCCACACGTAGTGTTGGCAATTGAAGATAAGTATTCTTGTCAAGTATGGGCATCTGCATTTGAGTAGAAGTCTTCGTAATTGGGGATAAGCTTTCTAGTGAGGTATGAACTACGGCATTCCACACGTAGTGTTGGCAATTGAAGATAAGTATTCTTGTCAAGTATGGGCATCTGCATTTGAGTAGAAGTCTTCGTAATTGGGGATAAGCTTTCTAGTGAGGTATGAACTACGGCATTCCACACGTAGTGTTGGCAATTGAAGATAAGTATTCTTGTCAAGTATGGGCATCTGCATTTGAGTAGAAGTCTTCGTAATTGGGAATAAGCTTTCTAGTGAGGTATGAACTACGGCATTCCACACGTAGTGTTGGCAATTGAAGATAAGTATTCTTGTCAAGTATGGGCATCTGCATTTGAGTAGAAGTCTTCGTAATTGGGGATAAGCTTTCTAGTGAGGTATGAACTACGGCATTCCACACGTAGTGTTGGCAATTGAAGATAAGTATTCTTGTCAAGTATGGGCATCTGCATTTGAGTAGAAGTCTTCGTAATTGGGAGTGAGCTTTCTAGTGAGGTATGAACTACGGCATTCCACACGTAGTGTTGGCAATTGAAGATAAGTATTCTTGTCAAGTATGGGCATCTGCATTTGAGTAGAAGTCTTCGTAATTGGGGATAAGCTTTCTAGTGAGGTATGAACTACGGCATTCCACACGTAGTGTTGGCAATTGGAGATAAGTATTCTTGTCAAGTATGGGCATCTGCATTTGAGTAGAAGTCTTCGTAATTAAGGGTGAGCTTTCTAGTGAGGTATGAACTACGGCATTCCACACGTAGTGTTGGCAATTGAAGATAAGTATTCTTGTCAAGTATGGGCATCTGCATTTGAGTAGAAGTCTTCGTAATTGGGGATAAGCTTTCTAGTGAGGTATGAACTACGGCATTCCACACGTAGTGTTGGCAATTGAAGATAAGTATTCTTGTCAAGTATGGGCATCTGCATTTGAGTAGAAGTCTTCGTAATTGGGGATAAGCTTTCTAGTGAGGTATGAACTACGGCATTCCACACGTAGTGTTGGCAATTGAAGATAAGTATTCTTGTCAAGTATGGGCATCTGCATTTGAGTAGAAGTCTTCGTAATTGGGGATAAGCTTTCTAGTGAGGTATGAACTACGGCATTCCACACGTAGTGTTGGCAATTGAAGATAAGTATTCTTGTCAAGTATGGGCATCTGCATTTGAGTAGAAGTCTTCGTAATTGGGGATAAGCTTTCTAGTGAGGTATGAACTACGGCATTCCACACGTAGTGTTGGCAATTGAAGATAAGTATTCTTGTCAAGTATGGGCATCTGCATTTGAGTAGAAGTCTTCGTAATTGGGAATAAGCTTTCTAGTGAGGTATGAACTACGGCATTCCACACGTAGTGTTGGCAATTGAAGATAAGTATTCTTGTCAAGTATGGGCATCTGCATTTGAGTAGAAGTCTTCGTAATTGGGGATAAGCTTTCTAGTGAGGTATGAACTACGGCATTCCACACGTAGTGTTGGCAATTGAAGATAAGTATTCTTGTCAAGTATGGGCATCTGCATTTGAGTAGAAGTCTTCGTAATTGGGGATAAGCTTTCTAGTGAGGTATGAACTACGGCATTCCACACGTAGTGTTGGCAATTGAAGATAAGTATTCTTGTCAAGTATGGGCATCTGCATTTGAGTAGAAGTCTTCGTAATTGGGGGTGAGCTTTCTAGTGAGGTATGAACTACGGCATTCCACACGTAGTGTTGGCAATTGAAGATAAGTATTCTTGTCAAGTATGGGCATCTGCATTTGAGTAGAAGTCTTCGTAATTGGGGATAAGCTTTCTAGTGAGGTATGAACTACGGCATTCCACACGTAGTGTTGGCAATTGGAGATAAGTATTCTTGTCAAGTATGGGCATCTGCATTTGAGTAGAAGTCTTCGTAATTGGGGATAAGCTTTCTAGTGAGGTATGAACTACGGCATTCCACACGTAGTGTTGGCAATTGAAGATAAGTATTCTTGTCAAGTATGGGCATCTGCATTTGAGTAGAAGTCTTCTTAAATGGAGATAAGCTTTCTAGTGAGGTATGAACTACGGCATTCCACACGTAGTGTTGGCAATTGAAGATAAGTATTCTTGTCAAGTATGGGCATCTGCATTTGAGTAGAAGTCTTCGTAATTGGGAATAAGCTTTCTAGTGAGGTATGAACTACGGCATTCCACACGTAGTGTTGGCAATTGAAGATAAGTATTCTTGTCAAGTATGGGCATCTGCATTTGAGTAGAAGTCTTCGTAATTGGGGGTGAGCTTTCTAGTGAGGTATGAACTACGGCATTCCACACGTAGTGTTGGCAATTGAAGATAAGTATTCTTGTCAAGTATGGGCATCTGCATTTGAGTAGAAGTCTTCGTAATTGGGGATAAGCTTTCTAGTGAGGTATGAACTACGGCATTCCACACGTAGTGTTGGCAATTGAAGATAAGTATTCTTGTCAAGTATGGGCATCTGCATTTGAGTAGAAGTCTTCGTAATTGGGGATAAGCTTTCTAGTGAGGTATGAACTACGGCATTCCACACGTAGTGTTGGCAATTGAAGATAAGTATTCTTGTCAAGTATGGGCATCTGCATTTGAGTAGAAGTCTTCGTAATTGGGGATAAGCTTTCTAGTGAGGTATGAACTACGGCATTCCACACGTAGTGTTGGCAATTGAAGATAAGTATTCTTGTCAAGTATGGGCATCTGCATTTGAGTAGAAGTCTTCGTAATTGGGGATGAGCTTTCTAGTGAGGTATGAACTACGGCATTCCACACGTAGTGTTGGCAATTGAAGATAAGTATTCTTGTCAAGTATGGGCATCTGCATTTGAGTAGAAGTCTTCGTAATTGGGGATAAGCTTTCTAGTGAGGTATGAACTACGGCATTCCACACGTAGTGTTGGCAATTGAAGATAAGTATTCTTGTCAAGTATGGGCATCTGCATTTGAGTAGAAGTCTTCGTAATTGGGGATAAGCTTTCTAGTGAGGTATGAACTACGGCATTCCACACGTAGTGTTGGCAATTGAAGATAAGTATTCTTGTCAAGTATGGGCATCTGCATTTGAGTAGAAGTCTTCGTAATTGGGGATAAGCTTTCTAGTGAGGTATGAACTACGGCATTCCACACGTAGTGTTGGCAATTGAAGATAAGTATTCTTGTCAAGTATGGGCATCTGCATTTGAGTAGAAGTCTTCGTAATTGGGGATAAGCTTTCTAGTGAGGTATGAACTACGGCATTCCACACGTAGTGTTGGCAATTGAAGATAAGTATTCTTGTCAAGTATGGGCATCTGCATTTGAGTAGAAGTCTTCGTAATTGGGGATAAGCTTTCTAGTGAGGTATGAACTACGGCATTCCACACGTAGTGTTGGCAATTGAAGATAAGTATTCTTGTCAAGTATGGGCATCTGCATTTGAGTAGAAGTCTTCGTAATTGGGGATAAGCTTTCTAGTGAGGTATGAACTACGGCATTCCACACGTAGTGTTGGCAATTGAAGATAAGTATTCTTGTCAAGTATGGGCATCTGCATTTGAGTAGAAGTCTTCGTAATTGGGGATAAGCTTTCTAGTGAGGTATGAACTACGGCATTCCACACGTAGTGTTGGCAATTGAAGATAAGTATTCTTGTCAAGTATGGGCATCTGCATTTGAGTAGAAGTCTTCGTAATTGGGGATAAGCTTTCTAGTGAGGTATGAACTACGGCATTCCACACGTAGTGTTGGCAATTGAAGATAAGTATTCTTGTCAAGTATGGGCATCTGCATTTGAGTAGAAGTCTTCGTAATTGGGGATAAGCTTTCTAGTGAGGTATGAACTACGGCATTCCACACGTAGTGTTGGCAATTGAAGATAAGTATTCTTGTCAAGTATGGGCATCTGCATTTGAGTAGAAGTCTTCGTAATTGGGGATAAGCTTTCTAGTGAGGTATGAACTACGGCATTCCACACGTAGTGTTGGCAATTGAAGATAAGTATTCTTGTCAAGTATGGGCATCTGCATTTGAGTAGAAGTCTTCGTAATTGGGAATAAGCTTTCTAGTGAGGTATGAACTACGGCATTCCACACGTAGTGTTGGCAATTGAAGATAAGTATTCTTGTCAAGTATGGGCATCTGCATTTGAGTAGAAGTCTTCGTAATTGGGGATAAGCTTTCTAGTGAGGTATGAACTACGGCATTCCACACGTAGTGTTGGCAATTGAAGATAAGTATTCTTGTCAAGTATGGGCATCTGCATTTGAGTAGAAGTCTTCGTAATTGGGGATAAGCTTTCTAGTGAGGTATGAACTACGGCATTCCACACGTAGTGTTGGCAATTGAAGATAAGTATTCTTGTCAAGTATGGGCATCTGCATTTGAGTAGAAGTCTTCGTAATTGGGGATAAGCTTTCTAGTGAGGTATGAACTACGGCATTCCACACGTAGTGTTGGCAATTGAAGATAAGTATTCTTGTCAAGTATGGGCATCTGCATTTGAGTAGAAGTCTTCGTAATTGGGGATAAGCTTTCTAGTGAGGTATGAACTACGGCATTCCACACGTAGTGTTGGCAATTGAAGATAAGTATTCTTGTCAAGTATGGGCATCTGCATTTGAGTAGAAGTCTTCGTAATTGGGGATAAGCTTTCTAGTGAGGTATGAACTACGGCATTCCACACGTAGTGTTGGCAATTGAAGATAAGTATTCTTGTCAAGTATGGGCATCTGCATTTGAGTAGAAGTCTTCGTAATTGGGGATAAGCTTTCTAGTGAGGTATGAACTACGGCATTCCACACGTAGTGTTGGCAATTGAAGATAAGTATTCTTGTCAAGTATGGGCATCTGCATTTGAGTAGAAGTCTTCGTAATTGGGGATAAGCTTTCTAGTGAGGTATGAACTACGGCATTCCACACGTAGTGTTGGCAATTGAAGATAAGTATTCTTGTCAAGTATGGGCATCTGCATTTGAGTAGAAGTCTTCGTAATTGGGGATAAGCTTTCTAGTGAGGTATGAACTACGGCATTCCACACGTAGTGTTGGCAATTGAAGATAAGTATTCTTGTCAAGTATGGGCATCTGCATTTGAGTAGAAGTCTTCGTAATTGGGGATAAGCTTTCTAGTGAGGTATGAACTACGGCATTCCACACGTAGTGTTGGCAATTGGAGATAAGTATTCTTGTCAAGTATGGGCATCTGCATTTGAGTAGAAGTCTTCGTAATTGGGGATAAGCTTTCTAGTGAGGTATGAACTACGGCATTCCACACGTAGTGTTGGCAATTGAAGATAAGTATTCTTGTCAAGTATGGGCATCTGCATTTGAGTAGAAGTCTTCGTAATTGGGGATAAGCTTTCTAGTGAGGTATGAACTACGGCATTCCACACGTAGTGTTGGCAATTGAAGATAAGTATTCTTGTCAAGTATGGGCATCTGCATTTGAGTAGAAGTCTTCGTAATTGGGGATAAGCTTTCTAGTGAGGTATGAACTACGGCATTCCACACGTAGTGTTGGCAATTGAAGATAAGTATTCTTGTCAAGTATGGGCATCTGCATTTGAGTAGAAGTCTTCGTAATTGGGGATAAGCTTTCTAGTGAGGTATGAACTACGGCATTCCACACGTAGTGTTGGCAATTGAAGATAAGTATTCTTGTCAAGTATGGGCATCTGCATTTGAGTAGAAGTCTTCGTAATTGGGGGTGAGCTTTCTAGTGAGGTATGAACTACGGCATTCCACACGTAGTGTTGGCAATTGAAGATAAGTATTCTTGTCAAGTATGGGCATCTGCATTTGAGTAGAAGTCTTCGTAATTGGGGATAAGCTTTCTAGTGAGGTATGAACTACGGCATTCCACACGTAGTGTTGGCAATTGAAGATAAGTATTCTTGTCAAGTATGGGCATCTGCATTTGAGTAGAAGTCTTCGTAATTGGGGATAAGCTTTCTAGTGAGGTATGAACTACGGCATTCCACACGTAGTGTTGGCAATTGAAGATAAGTATTCTTGTCAAGTATGGGCATCTGCATTTGAGTAGAAGTCTTCGTAATTGGGGATAAGCTTTCTAGTGAGGTATGAACTACGGCATTCCACACGTAGTGTTGGCAATTGAAGATAAGTATTCTTGTCAAGTATGGGCATCTGCATTTGAGTAGAAGTCTTCGTAATTGGGGATAAGCTTTCTAGTGAGGTATGAACTACGGCATTCCACACGTAGTGTTGGCAATTGAAGATAAGTATTCTTGTCAAGTATGGGCATCTGCATTTGAGTAGAAGTCTTCGTAATTGGGGATGAGCTTTCTAGTGAGGTATGAACTACGGCATTCCACACGTAGTGTTGGCAATTGAAGATAAGTATTCTTGTCAAGTATGGGCATCTGCATTTGAGTAGAAGTCTTCGTAATTGGGGATAAGCTTTCTAGTGAGGTATGAACTACGGCATTCCACACGTAGTGTTGGCAATTGAAGATAAGTATTCTTGTCAAGTATGGGCATCTGCATTTGAGTAGAAGTCTTCGTAATTGGGGATAAGCTTTCTAGTGAGGTATGAACTACGGCATTCCACACGTAGTGTTGGCAATTGAAGATAAGTATTCTTGTCAAGTATGGGCATCTGCATTTGAGTAGAAGTCTTCGTAATTGGGGATAAGCTTTCTAGTGAGGTATGAACTACGGCATTCCACACGTAGTGTTGGCAATTGAAGATAAGTATTCTTGTCAAGTATGGGCATCTGCATTTGAGTAGAAGTCTTCGTAATTGGGAATAAGCTTTCTAGTGAGGTATGAACTACGGCATTCCACACGTAGTGTTGGCAATTGAAGATAAGTATTCTTGTCAAGTATGGGCATCTGCATTTGAGTAGAAGTCTTCGTAATTGGGGATAAGCTTTCTAGTGAGGTATGAACTACGGCATTCCACACGTAGTGTTGGCAATTGAAGATAAGTATTCTTGTCAAGTATGGGCATCTGCATTTGAGTAGAAGTCTTCGTAATTGGGGATAAGCTTTCTAGTGAGGTATGAACTACGGCATTCCACACGTAGTGTTGGCAATTGAAGATAAGTATTCTTGTCAAGTATGGGCATCTGCATTTGAGTAGAAGTCTTCGTAATTGGGGATAAGCTTTCTAGTGAGGTATGAACTACGGCATTCCACACGTAGTGTTGGCAATTGAAGATAAGTATTCTTGTCAAGTATGGGCATCTGCATTTGAGTAGAAGTCTTCGTAATTGGGGATAAGCTTTCTAGTGAGGTATGAACTACGGCATTCCACACGTAGTGTTGGCAATTGAAGATAAGTATTCTTGTCAAGTATGGGCATCTGCATTTGAGTAGAAGTCTTCGTAATTGGGGGTGAGCTTTCTAGTGAGGTATGAACTACGGCATTCCACACGTAGTGTTGGCAATTGAAGATAAGTATTCTTGTCAAGTATGGGCATCTGCATTTGAGTAGAAGTCTTCGTAATTGGGGATAAGCTTTCTAGTGAGGTATGAACTACGGCATTCCACACGTAGTGTTGGCAATTGAAGATAAGTATTCTTGTCAAGTATGGGCATCTGCATTTGAGTAGAAGTCTTCGTAATTGGGGATAAGCTTTCTAGTGAGGTATGAACTACGGCATTCCACACGTAGTGTTGGCAATTGAAGATAAGTATTCTTGTCAAGTATGGGCATCTGCATTTGAGTAGAAGTCTTCGTAATTGGGGATAAGCTTTCTAGTGAGGTATGAACTACGGCATTCCACACGTAGTGTTGGCAATTGAAGATAAGTATTCTTGTCAAGTATGGGCATCTGCATTTGAGTAGAAGTCTTCGTAATTGGGGATAAGCTTTCTAGTGAGGTATGAACTACGGCATTCCACACGTAGTGTTGGCAATTGAAGATAAGTATTCTTGTCAAGTATGGGCATCTGCATTTGAGTAGAAGTCTTCGTAATTGGGGATAAGCTTTCTAGTGAGGTATGAACTACGGCATTCCACACGTAGTGTTGGCAATTGAAGATAAGTATTCTTGTCAAGTATGGGCATCTGCATTTGAGTAGAAGTCTTCGTAATTGGGGATAAGCTTTCTAGTGAGGTATGAACTACGGCATTCCACACGTAGTGTTGGCAATTGAAGATAAGTATTCTTGTCAAGTATGGGCATCTGCATTTGAGTAGAAGTCTTCGTAATTGGGGATAAGCTTTCTAGTGAGGTATGAACTACGGCATTCCACACGTAGTGTTGGCAATTGAAGATAAGTATTCTTGTCAAGTATGGGCATCTGCATTTGAGTAGAAGTCTTCGTAATTGGGGATAAGCTTTCTAGTGAGGTATGAACTACGGCATTCCACACGTAGTGTTGGCAATTGAAGATAAGTATTCTTGTCAAGTATGGGCATCTGCATTTGAGTAGAAGTCTTCGTAATTGGGAATAAGCTTTCTAGTGAGGTATGAACTACGGCATTCCACACGTAGTGTTGGCAATTGAAGATAAGTATTCTTGTCAAGTATGGGCATCTGCATTTGAGTAGAAGTCTTCGTAATTGGGGATAAGCTTTCTAGTGAGGTATGAACTACGGCATTCCACACGTAGTGTTGGCAATTGAAGATAAGTATTCTTGTCAAGTATGGGCATCTGCATTTGAGTAGAAGTCTTCGTAATTGGGGATAAGCTTTCTAGTGAGGTATGAACTACGGCATTCCACACGTAGTGTTGGCAATTGAAGATAAGTATTCTTGTCAAGTATGGGCATCTGCATTTGAGTAGAAGTCTTCGTAATTGGGGATAAGCTTTCTAGTGAGGTATGAACTACGGCATTCCACACGTAGTGTTGGCAATTGAAGATAAGTATTCTTGTCAAGTATGGGCATCTGCATTTGAGTAGAAGTCTTCGTAATTGGGGATAAGCTTTCTAGTGAGGTATGAACTACGGCATTCCACACGTAGTGTTGGCAATTGAAGATAAGTATTCTTGTCAAGTATGGGCATCTGCATTTGAGTAGAAGTCTTCGTAATTGGGGATAAGCTTTCTAGTGAGGTATGAACTACGGCATTCCACACGTAGTGTTGGCAAGTGAAGATAAGTATTCTTGTCAAGGATGGGCATCTGCATTTGAGTAGAAGTCTTCGTAATTGGGGGTGAGCTTTCTAGTGAGGTATGAACTACGGCATTCCACACGTAGTGTTGGCAATTGAAGATAAGTATTCTTGTCAAGTATGGGCATCTGCATTTGAGTAGAAGTCTTCGTAATTGGGGATAAGCTTTCTAGTGAGGTATGAACTACGGCATTCCACACGTAGTGTTGGCAATTGAAGATAAGTATTCTTGTCAAGTATGGGCATCTGCATTTGAGTAGAAGTCTTCGTAATTGGGGATAAGCTTTCTAGTGAGGTATGAACTACGGCATTCCACACGTAGTGTTGGCAATTGAAGATAAGTATTCTTGTCAAGTATGGGCATCTGCATTTGAGTAGAAGTCTTCGTAATTGGGGATAAGCTTTCTAGTGAGGTATGAACTACGGCATTCCACACGTAGTGTTGGCAATTGAAGATAAGTATTCTTGTCAAGTATGGGCATCTGCATTTGAGTAGAAGTCTTCGTAATTGGGGATAAGCTTTCTAGTGAGGTATGAACTACGGCATTCCACACGTAGTGTTGGCAATTGAAGATAAGTATTCTTGTCAAGTATGGGCATCTGCATTTGAGTAGAAGTCTTCGTAATTGGGGATAAGCTTTCTAGTGAGGTATGAACTACGGCATTCCACACGTAGTGTTGGCAATTGAAGATAAGTATTCTTGTCAAGTATGGGCATCTGCATTTGAGTAGAAGTCTTCGTAATTGGGGATAAGCTTTCTAGTGAGGTATGAACTACGGCATTCCACACGTAGTGTTGGCAAGTGAAGATAAGTATTCTTGTCAAGGATGGGCATCTGCATTTGAGTAGAAGTCTTCGTAATTGGGGGTGAGCTTTCTAGTGAGGTATGAACTACGGCATTCCACACGTAGTGTTGGCAATTGAAGATAAGTATTCTTGTCAAGTATGGGCATCTGCATTTGAGTAGAAGTCTTCGTAATTGGGGATAAGCTTTCTAGTGAGGTATGAACTACGGCATTCCACACGTAGTGTTGGCAATTGAAGATAAGTATTCTTGTCAAGTATGGGCATCTGCATTTGAGTAGAAGTCTTCGTAATTGGGGATAAGCTTTCTAGTGAGGTATGAACTACGGCATTCCACACGTAGTGTTGGCAATTGAAGATAAGTATTCTTGTCAAGTATGGGCATCTGCATTTGAGTAGAAGTCTTCGTAATTGGGGATAAGCTTTCTAGTGAGGTATGAACTACGGCATTCCACACGTAGTGTTGGCAATTGAAGATAAGTATTCTTGTCAAGTATGGGCATCTGCATTTGAGTAGAAGTCTTCGTAATTGGGGATAAGCTTTCTAGTGAGGTATGAACTACGGCATTCCACACGTAGTGTTGGCAATTGAAGATAAGTATTCTTGTCAAGTATGGGCATCTGCATTTGAGTAGAAGTCTTCGTAATTGGGGGTGAGCTTTCTAGTGAGGTATGAACTACGGCATTCCACACGTAGTGTTGGCAATTGAAGATAAGTATTCTTGTCAAGTATGGGCATCTGCATTTGAGTAGAAGTCTTCGTAATTGGGGATAAGCTTTCTAGTGAGGTATGAACTACGGCATTCCACACGTAGTGTTGGCAATTGAAGATAAGTATTCTTGTCAAGTATGGGCATCTGCATTTGAGTAGAAGTCTTCGTAATTGGGGATAAGCTTTCTAGTGAGGTATGAACTACGGCATTCCACACGTAGTGTTGGCAATTGAAGATAAGTATTCTTGTCAAGTATGGGCATCTGCATTTGAGTAGAAGTCTTCGTAATTGGGGATAAGCTTTCTAGTGAGGTATGAACTACGGCATTCCACACGTAGTGTTGGCAATTGAAGATAAGTATTCTTGTCAAGTATGGGCATCTGCATTTGAGTAGAAGTCTTCGTAATTGGGGATAAGCTTTCTAGTGAGGTATGAACTACGGCATTCCACACGTAGTGTTGGCAATTGAAGATAAGTATTCTTGTCAAGTATGGGCATCTGCATTTGAGTAGAAGTCTTCGTAATTGGGGATAAGCTTTCTAGTGAGGTATGAACTACGGCATTCCACACGTAGTGTTGGCAATTGAAGATAAGTATTCTTGTCAAGTATGGGCATCTGCATTTGAGTAGAAGTCTTCGTAATTGGGGATAAGCTTTCTAGTGAGGTATGAACTACGGCATTCCACACGTAGTGTTGGCAATTGAAGATAAGTATTCTTGTCAAGTATGGGCATCTGCATTTGAGTAGAAGTCTTCGTAATTGGGGATAAGCTTTCTAGTGAGGTATGAACTACGGCATTCCACACGTAGTGTTGGCAATTGAAGATAAGTATTCTTGTCAAGTATGGGCATCTGCATTTGAGTAGAAGTCTTCGTAATTGGGGATAAGCTTTCTAGTGAGGTATGAACTACGGCATTCCACACGTAGTGTTGGCAATTGAAGATAAGTATTCTTGTCAAGTATGGGCATCTGCATTTGAGTAGAAGTCTTCGTAATTGGGGATAAGCTTTCTAGTGAGGTATGAACTACGGCATTCCACACGTAGTGTTGGCAATTGAAGATAAGTATTCTTGTCAAGTATGGGCATCTGCATTTGAGTAGAAGTCTTCGTAATTGGGGATAAGCTTTCTAGTGAGGTATGAACTACGGCATTCCACACGTAGTGTTGGCAATTGAAGATAAGTATTCTTGTCAAGTATGGGCATCTGCATTTGAGTAGAAGTCTTCGTAATTGGGGGTGAGCTTTCTAGTGAGGTATGAACTACGGCATTCCACACGTAGTGTTGGCAATTGAAGATAAGTATTCTTGTCAAGTATGGGCATCTGCATTTGAGTAGAAGTCTTCGTAATTGGGAATAAGCTTTCTAGTGAGGTATGAACTACGGCATTCCACACGTAGTGTTGGCAATTGAAGATAAGTATTCTTGTCAAGTATGGGCATCTGCATTTGAGTAGAAGTCTTCGTAATTGGGGATAAGCTTTCTAGTGAGGTATGAACTACGGCATTCCACACGTAGTGTTGGCAATTGAAGATAAGTATTCTTGTCAAGTATGGGCATCTGCATTTGAGTAGAAGTCTTCGTAATTGGGGATAAGCTTTCTAGTGAGGTATGAACTACGGCATTCCACACGTAGTGTTGGCAATTGAAGATAAGTATTCTTGTCAAGTATGGGCATCTGCATTTGAGTAGAAGTCTTCGTAATTGGGGATGAGCTTTCTAGTGAGGTATGAACTACGGCATTCCACACGTAGTGTTGGCAATTGAAGATAAGTATTCTTGTCAAGTATGGGCATCTGCATTTGAGTAGAAGTCTTCGTAATTGGGGATAAGCTTTCTAGTGAGGTATGAACTACGGCATTCCACACGTAGTGTTGGCAATTGAAGATAAGTATTCTTGTCAAGTATGGGCATCTGCATTTGAGTAGAAGTCTTCGTAATTGGGGATAAGCTTTCTAGTGAGGTATGAACTACGGCATTCCACACGTAGTGTTGGCAATTGAAGATAAGTATTCTTGTCAAGTATGGGCATCTGCATTTGAGTAGAAGTCTTCGTAATTGGGGATAAGCTTTCTAGTGAGGTATGAACTACGGCATTCCACACGTAGTGTTGGCAATTGAAGATAAGTATTCTTGTCAAGTATGGGCATCTGCATTTGAGTAGAAGTCTTCGTAATTGGGGATAAGCTTTCTAGTGAGGTATGAACTACGGCATTCCACACGTAGTGTTGGCAATTGAAGATAAGTATTCTTGTCAAGTATGGGCATCTGCATTTGAGTAGAAGTCTTCGTAATTGGGGATAAGCTTTCTAGTGAGGTATGAACTACGGCATTCCACACGTAGTGTTGGCAATTGAAGATAAGTATTCTTGTCAAGTATGGGCATCTGCATTTGAGTAGAAGTCTTCGTAATTGGGGATAAGCTTTCTAGTGAGGTATGAACTACGGCATTCCACACGTAGTGTTGGCAATTGAAGATAAGTATTCTTGTCAAGTATGGGCATCTGCATTTGAGTAGAAGTCTTCGTAATTGGGGATAAGCTTTCTAGTGAGGTATGAACTACGGCATTCCACACGTAGTGTTGGCAATTGAAGATAAGTATTCTTGTCAAGTATGGGCATCTGCATTTGAGTAGAAGTCTTCGTAATTGGGGATAAGCTTTCTAGTGAGGTATGAACTACGGCATTCCACACGTAGTGTTGGCAATTGAAGATAAGTATTCTTGTCAAGTATGGGCATCTGCATTTGAGTAGAAGTCTTCGTAATTGGGGATAAGCTTTCTAGTGAGGTATGAACTACGGCATTCCACACGTAGTGTTGGCAATTGAAGATAAGTATTCTTGTCAAGTATGGGCATCTGCATTTGAGTAGAAGTCTTCGTAATTGGGGATAAGCTTTCTAGTGAGGTATGAACTACGGCATTCCACACGTAGTGTTGGCAATTGAAGATAAGTATTCTTGTCAAGTATGGGCATCTGCATTTGAGTAGAAGTCTTCGTAATTGGGGATAAGCTTTCTAGTGAGGTATGAACTACGGCATTCCACACGTAGTGTTGGCAATTGAAGATAAGTATTCTTGTCAAGTATGGGCATCTGCATTTGAGTAGAAGTCTTCGTAATTGGGGATAAGCTTTCTAGTGAGGTATGAACTACGGCATTCCACACGTAGTGTTGGCAATTGAAGATAAGTATTCTTGTCAAGTATGGGCATCTGCATTTGAGTAGAAGTCTTCGTAATTGGGAATAAGCTTTCTAGTGAGGTATGAACTACGGCATTCCACACGTAGTGTTGGCAATTGAAGATAAGTATTCTTGTCAAGTATGGGCATCTGCATTTGAGTAGAAGTCTTCGTAATTGGGGATAAGCTTTCTAGTGAGGTATGAACTACGGCATTCCACACGTAGTGTTGGCAATTGAAGATAAGTATTCTTGTCAAGTATGGGCATCTGCATTTGAGTAGAAGTCTTCGTAATTGGGGATAAGCTTTCTAGTGAGGTATGAACTACGGCATTCCACACGTAGTGTTGGCAATTGAAGATAAGTATTCTTGTCAAGTATGGGCATCTGCATTTGAGTAGAAGTCTTCGTAATTGGGGATAAGCTTTCTAGTGAGGTATGAACTACGGCATTCCACACGTAGTGTTGGCAATTGAAGATAAGTATTCTTGTCAAGTATGGGCATCTGCATTTGAGTAGAAGTCTTCGTAATTGGGGATAAGCTTTCTAGTGAGGTATGAACTACGGCATTCCACACGTAGTGTTGGCAATTGAAGATAAGTATTCTTGTCAAGTATGGGCATCTGCATTTGAGTAGAAGTCTTCGTAATTGGGGATAAGCTTTCTAGTGAGGTATGAACTACGGCATTCCACACGTAGTGTTGGCAATTGAAGATAAGTATTCTTGTCAAGTATGGGCATCTGCATTTGAGTAGAAGTCTTCGTAATTGGGGATAAGCTTTCTAGTGAGGTATGAACTACGGCATTCCACACGTAGTGTTGGCAATTGAAGATAAGTATTCTTGTCAAGTATGGGCATCTGCATTTGAGTAGAAGTCTTCGTAATTGGGGATAAGCTTTCTAGTGAGGTATGAACTACGGCATTCCACACGTAGTGTTGGCAATTGAAGATAAGTATTCTTGTCAAGTATGGGCATCTGCATTTGAGTAGAAGTCTTCGTAATTGGGGATAAGCTTTCTAGTGAGGTATGAACTACGGCATTCCACACGTAGTGTTGGCAATTGAAGATAAGTATTCTTGTCAAGTATGGGCATCTGCATTTGAGTAGAAGTCTTCGTAATTGGGGATAAGCTTTCTAGTGAGGTATGAACTACGGCATTCCACACGTAGTGTTGGCAATTGAAGATAAGTATTCTTGTCAAGTATGGGCATCTGCATTTGAGTAGAAGTCTTCGTAATTGGAGATGAGCTTTCTAGTGAGGTATGAACTACGGCATTCCACACGTAGTGTTGGCAATTGAAGATAAGTATTCTTGTCAAGTATGGGCATCTGCATTTGAGTAGAAGTCTTCGTAATTGGGGATAAGCTTTCTAGTGAGGTATGAACTACGGCATTCCACACGTAGTGTTGGCAATTGAAGATAAGTATTCTTGTCAAGTATGGGCATCTGCATTTGAGTAGAAGTCTTCGTAATTGGGGATAAGCTTTCTAGTGAGGTATGAACTACGGCATTCCACACGTAGTGTTGGCAATTGAAGATAAGTATTCTTGTCAAGTATGGGCATCTGCATTTGAGTAGAAGTCTTCGTAATTGGGGATAAGCTTTCTAGTGAGGTATGAACTACGGCATTCCACACGTAGTGTTGGCAATTGAAGATAAGTATTCTTGTCAAGTATGGGCATCTGCATTTGAGTAGAAGTCTTCGTAATTGGGGATAAGCTTTCTAGTGAGGTATGAACTACGGCATTCCACACGTAGTGTTGGCAATTGAAGATAAGTATTCTTGTCAAGTATGGGCATCTGCATTTGAGTAGAAGTCTTCGTAATTGGGGATAAGCTTTCTAGTGAGGTATGAACTACGGCATTCCACACGTAGTGTTGGCAATTGAAGATAAGTATTCTTGTCAAGTATGGGCATCTGCATTTGAGTAGAAGTCTTCGTAATTGGGGATAAGCTTTCTAGTGAGGTATGAACTACGGCATTCCACACGTAGTGTTGGCAATTGAAGATAAGTATTCTTGTCAAGTATGGGCATCTGCATTTGAGTAGAAGTCTTCGTAATTGGGGATAAGCTTTCTAGTGAGGTATGAACTACGGCATTCCACACGTAGTGTTGGCAATTGAAGATAAGTATTCTTGTCAAGTATGGGCATCTGCATTTGAGTAGAAGTCTTCGTAATTGGGGATAAGCTTTCTAGTGAGGTATGAACTACGGCATTCCACACGTAGTGTTGGCAATTGAAGATAAGTATTCTTGTCAAGTATGGGCATCTGCATTTGAGTAGAAGTCTTCGTAATTGGGAATAAGCTTTCTAGTGAGGTATGAACTACGGCATTCCACACGTAGTGTTGGCAATTGAAGATAAGTATTCTTGTCAAGTATGGGCATCTGCATTTGAGTAGAAGTCTTCGTAATTGGGGATAAGCTTTCTAGTGAGGTATGAACTACGGCATTCCACACGTAGTGTTGGCAATTGAAGATAAGTATTCTTGTCAAGTATGGGCATCTGCATTTGAGTAGAAGTCTTCGTAATTGGGGATAAGCTTTCTAGTGAGGTATGAACTACGGCATTCCACACGTAGTGTTGGCAATTGAAGATAAGTATTCTTGTCAAGTATGGGCATCTGCATTTGAGTAGAAGTCTTCGTAATTGGGGATAAGCTTTCTAGTGAGGTATGAACTACGGCATTCCACACGTAGTGTTGGCAATTGAAGATAAGTATTCTTGTCAAGTATGGGCATCTGCATTTGAGTAGAAGTCTTCGTAATTGGGGATAAGCTTTCTAGTGAGGTATGAACTACGGCATTCCACACGTAGTGTTGGCAATTGAAGATAAGTATTCTTGTCAAGTATGGGCATCTGCATTTGAGTAGAAGTCTTCGTAATTGGGGATAAGCTTTCTAGTGAGGTATGAACTACGGCATTCCACACGTAGTGTTGGCAATTGAAGATAAGTATTCTTGTCAAGTATGGGCATCTGCATTTGAGTAGAAGTCTTCGTAATTGGGGATAAGCTTTCTAGTGAGGTATGAACTACGGCATTCCACACGTAGTGTTGGCAATTGAAGATAAGTATTCTTGTCAAGTATGGGCATCTGCATTTGAGTAGAAGTCTTCGTAATTGGGGATAAGCTTTCTAGTGAGGTATGAACTACGGCATTCCACACGTAGTGTTGGCAATTGAAGATAAGTATTCTTGTCAAGTATGGGCATCTGCATTTGAGTAGAAGTCTTCGTAATTGGGGATAAGCTTTCTAGTGAGGTATGAACTACGGCATTCCACACGTAGTGTTGGCAATTGAAGATAAGTATTCTTGTCAAGTATGGGCATCTGCATTTGAGTAGAAGTCTTCGTAATTGGGGATAAGCTTTCTAGTGAGGTATGAACTACGGCATTCCACACGTAGTGTTGGCAATTGAAGATAAGTATTCTTGTCAAGTATGGGCATCTGCATTTGAGTAGAAGTCTTCGTAATTGGGGATAAGCTTTCTAGTGAGGTATGAACTACGGCATTCCACACGTAGTGTTGGCAATTGAAGATAAGTATTCTTGTCAAGTATGGGCATCTGCATTTGAGTAGAAGTCTTCGTAATTGGGGATAAGCTTTCTAGTGAGGTATGAACTACGGCATTCCACACGTAGTGTTGGCAATTGAAGATAAGTATTCTTGTCAAGTATGGGCATCTGCATTTGAGTAGAAGTCTTCGTAATTGGGGATAAGCTTTCTAGTGAGGTATGAACTACGGCATTCCACACGTAGTGTTGGCAATTGAAGATAAGTATTCTTGTCAAGTATGGGCATCTGCATTTGAGTAGAAGTCTTCGTAATTGGGGATAAGCTTTCTAGTGAGGTATGAACTACGGCATTCCACACGTAGTGTTGGCAATTGAAGATAAGTATTCTTGTCAAGTATGGGCATCTGCATTTGAGTAGAAGTCTTCGTAATTGGGGATAAGCTTTCTAGTGAGGTATGAACTACGGCATTCCACACGTAGTGTTGGCAATTGAAGATAAGTATTCTTGTCAAGTATGGGCATCTGCATTTGAGTAGAAGTCTTCGTAATTGGGGATAAGCTTTCTAGTGAGGTATGAACTACGGCATTCCACACGTAGTGTTGGCAATTGAAGATAAGTATTCTTGTCAAGTATGGGCATCTGCATTTGAGTAGAAGTCTTCGTAATTGGGAATAAGCTTTCTAGTGAGGTATGAACTACGGCATTCCACACGTAGTGTTGGCAATTGAAGATAAGTATTCTTGTCAAGTATGGGCATCTGCATTTGAGTAGAAGTCTTCGTAATTGGGGATAAGCTTTCTAGTGAGGTATGAACTACGGCATTCCACACGTAGTGTTGGCAATTGAAGATAAGTATTCTTGTCAAGTATGGGCATCTGCATTTGAGTAGAAGTCTTCGTAATTGGGGATAAGCTTTCTAGTGAGGTATGAACTACGGCATTCCACACGTAGTGTTGGCAATTGGAGATAAGTATTCTTGTCAAGTATGGGCATCTGCATTTGAGTAGAAGTCTTCGTAATTGGGGATGTGCTTTCTAGTGAGGTATGAACTACGGCATTCCACACGTAGTGTTGGCAATTGAAGATAAGTATTCTTGTCAAGTATGGGCATCTGCATTTGAGTAGAAGTCTTCGTAATTGGGGATAAGCTTTCTAGTGAGGTATGAACTACGGCATTCCACACGTAGTGTTGGCAATTGAAGATAAGTATTCTTGTCAAGTATGGGCATCTGCATTTGAGTAGAAGTCTTCGTAATTGGGGATAAGCTTTCTAGTGAGGTATGAACTACGGCATTCCACACGTAGTGTTGGCAATTGAAGATAAGTATTCTTGTCAAGTATGGGCATCTGCATTTGAGTAGAAGTCTTCGTAATTGGGGATAAGCTTTCTAGTGAGGTATGAACTACGGCATTCCACACGTAGTGTTGGCAATTGAAGATAAGTATTCTTGTCAAGTATGGGCATCTGCATTTGAGTAGAAGTCTTCGTAATTGGGGATAAGCTTTCTAGTGAGGTATGAACTACGGCATTCCACACGTAGTGTTGGCAATTGAAGATAAGTATTCTTGTCAAGTATGGGCATCTGCATTTGAGTAGAAGTCTTCGTAATTGGGGATAAGCTTTCTAGTGAGGTATGAACTACGGCATTCCACACGTAGTGTTGGCAATTGAAGATAAGTATTCTTGTCAAGTATGGGCATCTGCATTTGAGTAGAAGTCTTCGTAATTGGGGATAAGCTTTCTAGTGAGGTATGAACTACGGCATTCCACACGTAGTGTTGGCAATTGAAGATAAGTATTCTTGTCAAGTATGGGCATCTGCATTTGAGTAGAAGTCTTCGTAATTGGGGATAAGCTTTCTAGTGAGGTATGAACTACGGCATTCCACACGTAGTGTTGGCAATTGAAGATAAGTATTCTTGTCAAGTATGGGCATCTGCATTTGAGTAGAAGTCTTCGTAATTGGGGATAAGCTTTCTAGTGAGGTATGAACTACGGCATTCCACACGTAGTGTTGGCAATTGAAGATAAGTATTCTTGTCAAGTATGGGCATCTGCATTTGAGTAGAAGTCTTCGTAATTGGGGATAAGCTTTCTAGTGAGGTATGAACTACGGCATTCCACACGTAGTGTTGGCAATTGAAGATAAGTATTCTTGTCAAGTATGGGCATCTGCATTTGAGTAGAAGTCTTCGTAATTGGGGATAAGCTTTCTAGTGAGGTATGAACTACGGCATTCCACACGTAGTGTTGGCAATTGAAGATAAGTATTCTTAATCGTAGTCATTTTTGGCTTTAAAGGTTGATAATTTTATTAATCCCAAGCTTTCGAATACTAGCCGTATTCTTCCTCAGGGGTAAAGCAAACAATAACTTGCTAACAGGAACTATTATGCATAATACAAAGTCCAAAATTTCCAAATAGTAAATTAAAAACATTATATCAAGTCCAACGCTAACGGTATCCAGGGAGTGATGTCCATGCCAGTGTTCCGGTTTATGTTGTTTGGCCGTTTTTGTATAAAAATGGCTTCTTTGAAGGTTCGTTGGAACCATCTTCGCTCGTAACAAAGAAGGGCTGTGGAGCCTATGTCAAAGTTGTGGTTGGGATTTTGATCCTTGTGTTCCGCCAAAGCTGACTGAACAACACGGTTGTTCCGAAGATCTGCGGCATGTTCTGTCTTCCTTCTCTCAATGTCCTTACTTTCTCCAATATATACGTCACCACAATCACAGGGTATTTCGTACACACCTGCTAAAATTTTGGGAGCTGGATCCTTGAAGTTGTTTAATATTCTGCTTAGTTTCGGTCCAGTGAAATATCCTAAATCCCTGTCCAAATATTTCCTGACAATTCCTGCAACTTGATATGTGACAGTCCCAACGTATGGAATTGCGCACCACTTTTGGTTAGGGTCATCATTATTCTTTGAAACATTGCTTGTGGACTGACGGGAGATTATTGTACTCATTCTATTGATGACAATATTTCGTGGATAGCCATTTGATATGAGAACAGATTCTACAAGTTGCAGTTCATCTTGAAGGGAATCTTCATCACAGATGCGCAGTGCTCGTATAGTCTGAGAATCAATCACACTAATTTTTTGGCTGCGATGGTGGTGAGATGTCCAATCCAAATACCTATTCGTGTGTGTTGGTTTGCGAAACACCTTCCTTCCAATTTTCCCATTTGGCTTTCTTGATAGGGTAACATCTTCTCAAGTATGGGCATCTGCATTTGAGTAGAAGTCTTCGTAATTGGGAATAAGCTTTCTAGTGAGGTATGAACTACGGCATTCCACACGTAGTGTTGGCAATTGAAGATAAGTATTCTTGTCAAGTATGGGCATCTGCATTTGAGTAGAAGTCTTCGTAATTGGGGATAAGCTTTCTAGTGAGGTATGAACTACGGCATTCCACACGTAGTGTTGGCAATTGAAGATAAGTATTCTTGTCAAGTATGGGCATCTGCATTTGAGTAGAAGTCTTCGTAATTGGGGGTGAGCTTTCTAGTGAGGTATGAACTACGGCATTCCACACGTAGTGTTGGCAATTGAAGATAAGTATTCTTGTCAAGTATGGGCATCTGCATTTGAGTAGAAGTCTTCGTAATTGGGAATAAGCTTTCTAGTGAGGTATGAACTACGGCATTCCACACGTAGTGTTGGCAATTGAAGATAAGTATTCTTGTCAAGTATGGGCATCTGCATTTGAGTAGAAGTCTTCTTAAATGGAGATAAGCTTTCTAGTGAGGTATGAACTACGGCATTCCACACGTAGTGTTGGCAATTGAAGATAAGTATTCTTGTCAAGTATGGGCATCTGCATTTGAGTAGAAGTCTTCGTAATTGGGGATAAGCTTTCTAGTGAGGTATGAACTACGGCATTCCACACGTAGTGTTGGCAATTGGAGATAAGTATTCTTGTCAAGTATGGGCATCTGCATTTGAGTAGAAGTCTTCGTAATTCTGGGTGAGCTTTCTAGTGAGGTATGAACTACGGCATTCCACACGTAGTGTTGGCAATTGGAGATAAGTATTCTTGTCAAGTATGGGCATCTGCATTTGAGTAGAAGTCTTCTTAAATGGAGATAAGCTTTCTAGTGAGGTATGAACTACGGCATTCCACACGTAGTGTTGGCAATTGAAGATAAGTATTCTTGTCAAGTATGGGCATCTGCATTTGAGTAGAAGTCTTCGTAATTGGGGATAAGCTTTCTAGTGAGGTATGAACTACGGCATTCCACACGTAGTGTTGGCAATTGGAGATAAGTATTCTTGTCAAGTATGGGCATCTGCATTTGAGTAGAAGTCTTCGTAATTGGGGATAAGCTTTCTAGTGAGGTATGAACTACGGCATTCCACACGTAGTGTTGGCAATTGAAGATAAGTATTCTTGTCAAGTATGGGCATCTGCATTTGAGTAGAAGTCTTCGTAATTGGGGATAAGCTTTCTAGTGAGGTATGAACTACGGCATTCCACACGTAGTGTTGGCAATTGAAGATAAGTATTCTTGTCAAGTATGGGCATCTGCATTTGAGTAGAAGTCTTCGTAATTGGAGGTAAGCTTTCTAGTGAGGTATGAACTACGGCATTCCACACGTAGTGTTGGCAATTGAAGATAAGTATTCTTGTCAAGTATGGGCATCTGCATTTGAGTAGAAGTCTTCGTAATTGGGGATAAGCTTTCTAGTGAGGTATGAACTACGGCATTCCACACGTAGTGTTGGCAATTGGAGATAAGTATTCTTGTCAAGTATGGGCATCTGCATTTGAGTAGAAGTCTTCGTAATTGGGGATAAGCTTTCTAGTGAGGTATGAACTACGGCATTCCACACGTAGTGTTGGCAATTGAAGATAAGTATTCTTGTCAAGTATGGGCATCTGCATTTGAGTAGAAGTCTTCGTAATTGGGGTTGAGCTTTCTAGTGAGGTATGAACTACGGCATTCCACACGTAGTGTTGGCAATTGAAGATAAGTATTCTTGTCAAGTATGGGCATCTGCATTTGAGTAGAAGTCTTCGTAATTGGGGATAAGCTTTCTAGTGAGGTATGAACTACGGCATTCCACACGTAGTGTTGGCAATTGAAGATAAGTATTCTTGTCAAGTATGGGCATCTGCATTTGAGTAGAAGTCTTCGTAATTGGGGATAAGCTTTCTAGTGAGGTATGAACTACGGCATTCCACACGTAGTGTTGGCAATTGAAGATAAGTATTCTTGTCAAGTATGGGCATCTGCATTTGAGTAGAAGTCTTCGTAATTGGGGATAAGCTTTCTAGTGAGGTATGAACTACGGCATTCCACACGTAGTGTTGGCAATTGGAGATAAGTATTCTTGTCAAGTATGGGCATCTGCATTTGAGTAGAAGTCTTCGTAATTCTGGGTGAGCTTTCTAGTGAGGTATGAACTACGGCATTCCACACGTAGTGTTGGCAATTGAAGATAAGTATTCTTGTCAAGTATGGGCATCTGCATTTGAGTAGAAGTCTTCGTAATTGGGGATAAGCTTTCTAGTGAGGTATGAACTACGGCATTCCACACGTAGTGTTGGCAATTGAAGATAAGTATTCTTGTCAAGTATGGGCATCTGCATTTGAGTAGAAGTCTTCGTAATTGGGGATAAGCTTTCTAGTGAGGTATGAACTACGGCATTCCACACGTAGTGTTGGCAATTGAAGATAAGTATTCTTGTCAAGTATGGGCATCTGCATTTGAGTAGAAGTCTTCTTAAATGGAGATAAGCTTTCTAGTGAGGTATGAACTACGGCATTCCACACGTAGTGTTGGCAATTGAAGATAAGTATTCTTGTCAAGTATGGGCATCTGCATTTGAGTAGAAGTCTTCGTAATTGGGGATAAGCTTTCTAGTGAGGTATGAACTACGGCATTCCACACGTAGTGTTGGCAATTGAAGATAAGTATTCTTGTCAAGTATGGGCATCTGCATTTGAGTAGAAGTCTTCGTAATTGGAGGTAAGCTTTCTAGTGAGGTATGAACTACGGCATTCCACACGTAGTGTTGGCAATTGAAGATAAGTATTCTTGTCAAGTATGGGCATCTGCATTTGAGTAGAAGTCTTCGTAATTGGGGATAAGCTTTCTAGTGAGGTATGAACTACGGCATTCCACACGTAGTGTTGGCAATTGAAGATAAGTATTCTTGTCAAGTATGGGCATCTGCATTTGAGTAGAAGTCTTCGTAATTGGGAATAAGCTTTCTAGTGAGGTATGAACTACGGCATTCCACACGTAGTGTTGGCAATTGGAGATAAGTATTCTTGTCAAGTATGGGCATCTGCATTTGAGTAGAAGTCTTCGTAATTGGGGATAAGCTTTCTAGTGAGGTATGAACTACGGCATTCCACACGTAGTGTTGGCAATTGAAGATAAGTATTCTTGTCAAGTATGGGCATCTGCATTTGAGTAGAAGTCTTCGTAATTGGGGGTGAGCTTTCTAGTGAGGTATGAACTACGGCATTCCACACGTAGTGTTGGCAATTGAAGATAAGTATTCTTGTCAAGTATGGGCATCTGCATTTGAGTAGAAGTCTTCGTAATTGGGGATAAGCTTTCTAGTGAGGTATGAACTACGGCATTCCACACGTAGTGTTGGCAATTGAAGATAAGTATTCTTGTCAAGTATGGGCATCTGCATTTGAGTAGAAGTCTTCGTAATTGGAGATAAGCTTTCTAGTGAGGTATGAACTACGGCATTCCACACGTAGTGTTGGCAATTGGAGATAAGTATTCTTGTCAAGTATGGGCATCTGCATTTGAGTAGAAGTCTTCGTAATTGGGAATAAGCTTTCTAGTGAGGTATGAACTACGGCATTCCACACGTAGTGTTGGCAATTGGAGATAAGTATTCTTGTCAAGTATGGGCATCTGCATTTGAGTAGAAGTCTTCGTAATTGGGGATAAGCTTTCTAGTGAGGTATGAACTACGGCATTCCACACGTAGTGTTGGCAATTGGAGATAAGTATTCTTGTCAAGTATGGGCATCTGCATTTGAGTAGAAGTCTTCGTAATTGGAGATAAGCTTTCTAGTGAGGTATGAACTACGGCATTCCACACGTAGTGTTGGCAATTGAAGATAAGTATTCTTGTCAAGTATGGGCATCTGCATTTGAGTAGAAGTCTTCGTAATTGGGGATAAGCTTTCTAGTGAGGTATGAACTACGGCATTCCACACGTAGTGTTGGCAATTGGAGATAAGTATTCTTGTCAAGTATGGGCATCTGCATTTGAGTAGAAGTCTTCGTAATTGGGGATAAGCTTTCTAGTGAGGTATGAACTACGGCATTCCACACGTAGTGTTGGCAATTGGAGATAAGTATTCTTGTCAAGTATGGGCATCTGCATTTGAGTAGAAGTCTTCGTAATTGGAGGTAAGCTTTCTAGTGAGGTATGAACTACGGCATTCCACACGTAGTGTTGGCAATTGGAGATAAGTATTCTTGTCAAGTATGGGCATCTGCATTTGAGTAGAAGTCTTCGTAATTGGAGGTAAGCTTTCTAGTGAGGTATGAACTACGGCATTCCACACGTAGTGTTGGCAATTGGAGATAAGTATTCTTGTCAAGTATGGGCATCTGCATTTGAGTAGAAGTCTTCGTAATTGGGGATAAGCTTTCTAGTGAGGTATGAACTACGGCATTCCACACGTAGTGTTGGCAATTGGAGATAAGTATTCTTGTCAAGTATGGGCATCTGCATTTGAGTAGAAGTCTTCGTAATTGGGGATAAGCTTTCTAGTGAGGTATGAACTACGGCATTCCACACGTAGTGTTGGCAATTGAAGATAAGTATTCTTGTCAAGTATGGGCATCTGCATTTGAGTAGAAGTCTTCGTAATTGGGGATAAGCTTTCTAGTGAGGTATGAACTACGGCATTCCACACGTAGTGTTGGCAATTGGAGATAAGTATTCTTGTCAAGTATGGGCATCTGCATTTGAGTAGAAGTCTTCGTAATTGGGGATAAGCTTTCTAGTGAGGTATGAACTACGGCATTCCACACGTAGTGTTGGCAATTGGAGATAAGTATTCTTGTCAAGTATGGGCATCTGCATTTGAGTAGAAGTCTTCGTAATTGGAGATAAGCTTTCTAGTGAGGTATGAACTACGGCATTCCACACGTAGTGTTGGCAATTGAAGATAAGTATTCTTGTCAAGTATGGGCATCTGCATTTGAGTAGAAGTCTTCGTAATTGGAGGTAAGCTTTCTAGTGAGGTATGAACTACGGCATTCCACACGTAGTGTTGGCAATTGGAGATAAGTATTCTTGTCAAGTATGGGCATCTGCATTTGAGTAGAAGTCTTCGTAATTGAGGGTGAGCTTTCTAGTGAGGTATGAACTACGGCATTCCACACGTAGTGTTGGCAATTGGAGATAAGTATTCTTGTCAAGTATGGGCATCTGCATTTGAGTAGAAGTCTTCGTAATTGGGGATAAGCTTTCTAGTGAGGTATGAACTACGGCATTCCACACGTAGTGTTGGCAATTGGAGATAAGTATTCTTGTCAAGTATGGGCATCTGCATTTGAGTAGAAGTCTTCGTAATTGGAGGTAAGCTTTCTAGTGAGGTATGAACTACGGCATTCCACACGTAGTGTTGGCAATTGAAGATAAGTATTCTTGTCAAGTATGGGCATCTGCATTTGAGTAGAAGTCTTCGTAATTGGGGATAAGCTTTCTAGTGAGGTATGAACTACGGCATTCCACACGTAGTGTTGGCAATTGGAGATAAGTATTCTTGTCAAGTATGGGCATCTGCATTTGAGTAGAAGTCTTCGTAATTGGTGGTAAGCTTTCTAGTGAGGTATGAACTACGGCATTCCACACGTAGTGTTGGCAATTGAAGATAAGTATTCTTGTCAAGTATGGGCATCTGCATTTGAGTAGAAGTCTTCGTAATTGGAGGTAAGCTTTCTAGTGAGGTATGAACTACGGCATTCCACACGTAGTGTTGGCAATTGAAGATAAGTATTCTTGTCAAGTATGGGCATCTGCATTTGAGTAGAAGTCTTCGTAATTGGGGATAAGCTTTCTAGTGAGGTATGAACTACGGCATTCCACACGTAGTGTTGGCAATTGGAGATAAGTATTCTTGTCAAGTATGGGCATCTGCATTTGAGTAGAAGTCTTCGTAATTGGAGGTAAGCTTTCTAGTGAGGTATGAACTACGGCATTCCACACGTAGTGTTGGCAATTGAAGATAAGTATTCTTGTCAAGTATGGGCATCTGCATTTGAGTAGAAGTCTTCGTAATTGGAGGTAAGCTTTCTAGTGAGGTATGAACTACGGCATTCCACACGTAGTGTTGGCAATTGGAGATAAGTATTCTTGTCAAGTATGGGCATCTGCATTTGAGTAGAAGTCTTCGTAATTGGGGATAAGCTTTCTAGTGAGGTATGAACTACGGCATTCCACACGTAGTGTTGGCAATTGAAGATAAGTATTCTTGTCAAGTATGGGCATCTGCATTTGAGTAGAAGTCTTCGTAATTGGGGATAAGCTTTCTAGTGAGGTATGAACTACGGCATTCCACACGTAGTGTTGGCAATTGGAGATAAGTATTCTTGTCAAGTATGGGCATCTGCATTTGAGTAGAAGTCTTCGTAATTGGGGATAAGCTTTCTAGTGAGGTATGAACTACGGCATTCCACACGTAGTGTTGGCAATTGGAGATAAGTATTCTTGTCAAGTATGGGCATCTGCATTTGAGTAGAAGTCTTCGTAATTGGAGGTAAGCTTTCTAGTGAGGTATGAACTACGGCATTCCACACGTAGTGTTGGCAATTGAAGATAAGTATTCTTGTCAAGTATGGGCATCTGCATTTGAGTAGAAGTCTTCGTAATTGGGGATAAGCTTTCTAGTGAGGTATGAACTACGGCATTCCACACGTAGTGTTGGCAATTGGAGATAAGTATTCTTGTCAAGTATGGGCATCTGCATTTGAGTAGAAGTCTTCGTAATTGGAGGTAAGCTTTCTAGTGAGGTATGAACTACGGCATTCCACACGTAGTGTTGGCAATTGAAGATAAGTATTCTTGTCAAGTATGGGCATCTGCATTTGAGTAGAAGTCTTCGTAATTGGAGGTAAGCTTTCTAGTGAGGTATGAACTACGGCATTCCACACGTAGTGTTGGCAATTGAAGATAAGTATTCTTGTCAAGTATGGGCATCTGCATTTGAGTAGAAGTCTTCGTAATTGGAGGAAAGCTTTCTAGTGAGGTATGAACTACGGCATTCCACACGTAGTGTTGGCAATTGGAGATAAGTATTCTTGTCAAGTATGGGCATCTGCATTTGAGTAGAAGTCTTCGTAATTGGAGGTAAGCTTTCTAGTGAGGTATGAACTACGGCATTCCACACGTAGTGTTGGCAATTGGAGATAAGTATTCTTGTCAAGTATGGGCATCTGCATTTGAGTAGAAGTCTTCGTAATTGGAGGTAAGCTTTCTAGTGAGGTATGAACTACGGCATTCCACACGTAGTGTTGGCAATTGGAGATAAGTATTCTTGTCAAGTATGGGCATCTGCATTTGAGTAGAAGTCTTCGTAATTGGGGATAAGCTTTCTAGTGAGGTATGAACTACGGCATTCCACACGTAGTGTTGGCAATTGAAGATAAGTATTCTTGTCAAGTATGGGCATCTGCATTTGAGTAGAAGTCTTCGTAATTGGGGATAAGCTTTCTAGTGAGGTATGAACTACGGCATTCCACACGTAGTGTTGGCAATTGGAGATAAGTATTCTTGTCAAGTATGGGCATCTGCATTTGAGTAGAAGTCTTCGTAATTGGAGATAAGC
The DNA here is from genome assembly GCA_029691765.1 of Entomobrya proxima. Classification (NCBI taxonomy): domain Eukaryota; kingdom Metazoa; phylum Arthropoda; class Collembola; order Entomobryomorpha; family Entomobryidae; genus Entomobrya; species Entomobrya proxima. The sequence continues at coordinate 350,257 of CM056168.1, forward strand.
TTTCTAGTGAGGTATGAACTACGGCATTCCACACGTAGTGTTGGCAATTGGAGATAAGTATTCTTGTCAAGTATGGGCATCTGCATTTGAGTAGAAGTCTTCGTAATTGGTGATAAGCTTTCTAGTGAGGTATGAACTACGGCATTCCACACGTAGTGTTGGCAATTGGAGATAAGTATTCTTGTCAAGTATGGGCATCTGCATTTGAGTAGAAGTCTTCGTAATTGGTGATAAGCTTTCTAGTGAGGTATGAACTACGGCATTCAACACGAAGTGTTCGCAATAGGAGATAAGTATTCTTGTCAAGTATGGGCATCTGCATTTGAGTAGAAGTCTTCGTAATTGGTGATAAGCTTTCTAGTGAGGTATGAACTACGGCATTCAACACGAAGTGTTCGCAATTGGAGATAAGTATTCTTGTCAAGTATGGGCATCTGCATTTGAGTAGAAGTCTTCGTAATTGGTGATAAGCTTTCTAGTGAGGTATGAACTACGGCATTCCACACGAAGTGTTCGCAATTGGAGATAAGTATTCTTGTCAAGTATGGGCATCTGCATTTGAGTATAAGTGTTCGTAATTGGGGATAAGCTTTCTAGTGAGGTATGAACTACGGCATTCCACATTAGTCTGAATACGATCTGCTAAAAACTTCAAAGATTTTACAAAAATCAGTTAAAAGTGAAATATGACTATAATTCATGGCCAATTTTCTAGATCTCATGCCCTTGTAAAGTGGAAAAATATTTGCTTTTTTGAATGCACTAGAAACTGCTTTACAAGCTAACATTTCATTAAATAGCCATGTCAGCATAGCATAGCAAATTAAATTCGCTGGGTTGTGTGATTTTTTAACTTTCAATGAAGAAACTAATACTGCTGTCATTATAATCATATTCCAACCTATATTTAGTCATTTTGTCATATAGATTTAGCTCTGTCACCTCACATTTAGGTACAACAAATGTGTCAGCTAACAAATCATTGATTTCTGATTTTTCATATATTCGCTTTTTTCCTTGTTCTAAATAAGTAATTGGCTGAGCACCCTTGTGTCTAAATTTAGTTAACAAATCTAAAGAGTCCCACATGTTTTCTGTTTGGCAATTCTCTTCAAACTTTGTCTTGGAATATTCCCTTTTTGCCCTACTTATCATGTTATTGGTCTTACTACGCTCCGTTTGATAAGCTTTCCACTCATCAGAAATTTTGTTTTATAGTATTTTTACTTGCTTTAATTGCTATTTTGTGAAGCTAATTCCGTACCTTAATTTGACTCATAATTTCTGCATTAAACCAGGGACTAAGTTTACCTTTAACTAACATTTTTGTTTCTGGGGCATGCTTGTCTATAACCGACAGCGCAAAATCATTTATTTTGGACGTTGAGTATAAGTGTCTTGCTATTGTTAAATATAATGATCCAACAGTTATGAAGTAAGATGTCCTTTTAGTCAAATGTGCTGCGATATTTTATGTACATGCATTGTAAATTGAAGGGATGAAATAATTTGGATTTGTAGTTGAAAAGGAAAGATTTATAATCAATGCCTTAAATTTTGTAGTATATCATTTAAAAATACAAATGAATAGTTTTGATAAATAAAACGCAATGTTTAATTGTAATAAACGTAATGAATTGTACTTTTAAAACCAGACTTGGTTCTTAAATGCATAGGCTTTCAAAAGCATCTGGAATCGAAATACAAGGTTTCATTTTACAAGCCATTATATTATGTTTGTGGAGGTCTGGGAGAAGCATATAATTCATTTAAAACTGCTTCGATGTGTAATGAAATGCATTGATTTGCAGGATGCACAAATGCAATTTAGTGTTCAATTACGTATAACCTACTCTTCAATCATAAGTTGTTACTTACATGCATAATAAGTTGTACGTGAGTATTACATGATCGTGATGTATAATGGCACATAAATTTTAACGATGGTAGTGTTCCCACTTTTCGTCATATCACCCTTTTTTCTCGGAACACATTTTAATGCACATTGACTATTGTCTGCACTCTGTAGACAAGTTCTGGACGCTAGACGTCTTAAAACTGTGAATGCATTTATAGTGTGCCTTGTTGGCAGTTTAATGATTTGAGTTTTACACAGGAATCATTTTTATTAGCGACAAGTGATTTCAAGCGGTTTTGAACATTTTTTCAGGCTAGTGTAATATTTTAATGGAAACATGAATTCTCCATATCTCTCCAAACTTCAAGTAGGGCTAGCTCTATTAAATCGCCCAAATGTGGAAAATACTGAAAGGATTGATCAAACTGTAAATACAAATTCTGCATTCCTCTCACAACTTCAAATAGGACTGGCTCTGCTGAACCGTCCAGTAGCCAAAAGAACTACTGAAAAGGTTGAGAAATATACAGGTATTTGTGCAATATCAATTTCCAGGTCTTAAACTTGTTTTGTGAGTTATTCATAAATCAGGTAAGGTAAAAACTTGTGGTTCAACTCTTTTGGAATATTTAGACCCTTCTAAAAAGCCAGTTACAGAAAGCCAATCCACTGAAAAAGCTGAACCAGCTCAAGTTCCCCCAGAATCGCAAAATACGTTAGCTGAAGTGCAAGAAAATGATGAAAATGTAACAGAAGTTAGGCCTTCGACTTCTTCTTTTCAAAGAGATGACATTTTGGCGGAAGTTCAGGAGTCGATGGAAAAAACTGTAGAAAGTGCAACCAAGGAAAACCCTTCCCAAAATGAAGATTTTGCAAGTTCTGCTCAACACGAGGACATGTCGTCTGGAACGGAAACTATAAGAAAGCGAAAATCTTCTCATGCTGGCAATAATACCCTGCAACAAGAACACAGTTCCATTAAGCAACCCAAATTGCTTCTGGAAGAAACAAATGGTTAGCCCATGCCGTAATTCTTGCGGATTCTAAAAAATGTAATAAAATGCAAACTCAGTTTATAATGCAAAATGCTATTTTCCTTTTTTATTGTAATGTCATTTAAGAAGGCGTGGTCTTGAAAACGGAAGCAGGAGATGAGTCGACAGTGAGCAATTCGAATTCTGAAACTCCAGAAACTGGGACATTCCTGTCGGATAAACCTCATTGTATTCTGCTTATTCATAAATATTTAATTAAAGTTGTTAAAAATATTAATACTCCGTCTGCATTTTCAATCTTTAGTAAAAACAGAGCCTGTACCAACAGTACCAGAAAATTCAAAGACTTCAATAAAGCCACCTCCCGAAGAAGCCAACAATTCGTGTTTTAAAATACCAGAAATTACACCACGGGTGAAATCAAAGAGTATGTCGCTTCGTTCTAAAAACCTAATTGAACTTGCTTAAAATATAATAAATAGGCCTATCAATCTTTGTATTTGCTAATTTTTAATGTATAGTCAAAACAAGAACTGTAGCAGCAATAATCCCAGGAACTTCAAAGGGCATAAATCGAGCTTCTAAGGAAGTCAGTCCAGTTGACAAGGCAGTGAGCAAATCAAGCCTTAAAATCCCAGAAACTCCGTCGTCACTCTTAGCAGAAAAACAAAGTATGCTGCGTATTCATAAAAATCTAAAATCTTGAAATTGTTCAAATATAATGAATATGAACACTACTCTTGTTGGTATTTCCAATATTTAGTCAAAATAGAGCCTGCACCAACAGTTCCAGGAACTTCAAGGAAAATTTCTAAAATAAAGCCAGCTCATAAGAAAGCCAAATCAGTTAAGTCAACAGTGAGCATCAACTCAAAAATCCCGGAAACTATTTCACCATTGATTGATATCAAACCAAAAAGTATGCTGCTTCCTTATAATTGAAAATGTTTGATAAAGTTTTTCATATTACACGCTTAAAGTATGCTATTTCGAATATGTATAGTAAAAATAGAGCCTGCACCAGAAGTTTCATCGGAAACTTTAAGGAACATTTCAGACGATATAAAGCCAGCTCATGAGAAAACCAACCTCATTAAGTCAACTGTGAGCAACTCAGGTTTTAAAATAGCAAAACCTACGTCATGCAAGGCGGATAAATCTCAAAGTATGTTTATTTATGAATACCTAATTGAACTTGCTTAAAACTAAAGCATATGATTACCAATCTTTTCATTTTGCTATTTAGCATTTATAATTAAAACCGAGCCTGCATCAGCAACAGTTTCAGGAATTTCAAGGGATATTTTAAATATAAAGCAAGAGTCCAAAGAGCGGGTGGACAAAGACCAGAAATATGATGTTGTTTACAGTAGCAATTGTGAACGTTGCGAAAATGCGACTGGGCGTATTTATTTTTACGGTATTTTTACATGCTGTTTGCACACTCGCAACTTTACTTTCTATTCAATATAATATACTCTAGAGCAATTAACTCTTTTTCATTTAGATGCAGTTTACATACTCTGTGTAGAATGCAAAAAGCTGGTTATTGACGAACGTCGGCAAGTTCAAGAATGTGCATCTGGATTGAATGATAAGAAACTTGCTGCTGGTTGTAGAGTCGTTGTAGAGAAATTAGACGATAAAGGTAGCATAAGAATTTCATTTAATTATCTCCATTTTGAACTCAAAGATGTGCCCTGGTTAAAGTCATGCAAAATGTATGCAAATCTGCAGGTAATGTTCCTAAGCTGGCCAAGATTCAGAAAAAAACTCCAGTAAAGTTGAAGCTGAAATGTAATGTTTCAAAGCGAATATGCGAAAGCTGAAAGGTATTGCTAGTTGTTTAGCTGATTGATTTATATTTTGCCTATTTTTACTTCAGGGCCGATTCCCTCGTCAGATTTTATCAAGTATCTGAAACGCGACAAGACCCTTATCAACTGTCAAGTAAATCTTGGCAATCGATTGAAAATCATCGATTTAGATAATGAGTATTCACACTTTGATATCAAACAAGAAATTGAGTCCGAGTTGGATGAGGACTCGATTACTGGTAAGGAGGCGTGGATTGAATATAATTGAATGACTGCTACTTTTCTTTTTGGGAAGTTGGGTAAATAGAAAGTTATTTCTAATTAGAACCAGGAAGATCTTTTGACATGGCATCAGAAAACGAGTCTCCAGAGCTCAAGCTCATACCATATCACAGTCAAAATGAAATAAAGTCCAACTCGTTAGAAAAATCAAATAAGGGTAAGAGCCTGGTGAATAGGAATTACTAGAAATAATCTAACTGGTTGTGTATGTGTAAACCCTTTGAATACCTTCTGGTAACTTGTAACTGATATCTTTGAAATTAAGAAACCAACGCTTTCTAATAATTTACAATCGCAACTTTACTTCCAACATAGCATAAACTTTTATACATCTACTTAAAACAATGCCACCAAAATGGGAGAATTTATATTTGTAATAGGTACGCAGACACAGCCGACATCGTGGCCAAGTTGCAATGCCTCCGCTATTACTAAGAGAGCGGATCAGTTCGGAGTATTATGCGCAGCTTATCCAAGTGTGGTTGGAAACATGAACGGTTGTAAACCTAAAAAATGGGAAGTGATGAACTTTCCTGACCACTTTAACATGACTCGTTATTTTAGTCAACGGTTCAAGAACACCAAACGTACATAATACATAATTAACCCTTTTATAATTGGAAACTTGTTTGTAGGAGCACGTTATTTTCGAATACTCGTATTTTTTGTGCGTAATTTGCAGGTTATGGTAGAGCGATTCTAAACATGCATCTGAAGAGAAAACGGCGGACTCATGTATTTCCAAAATCCAAAAGGATGAAGAAATACGAACTTACGAAATTGTATGAAAGACCAGCTTTAAATCAAATTCCAGTGATGGAAAAAGGTATGAGTTTAAGAGAAGAACACACTGAAATAGCACTCGAGATGATTCCATTTGTAACACTGAACTTAGAAAATGAAAAACTGACTTATTGTCTTAGTAGAACAAAGGAAACAACGTTTAGATAGCTTGTTGTACAACATCAAGATAGAACCTCCAGAAGAAGTTCAAGTTCAAGTGCCATATTCAGTTGTTGCAAATGCCCACGAGAGAAAATACCAACAGATAGAACTCACCCATCCAAAGGGCAGCGTTAAAATCGAAACTTGCTTAAAAGTTGATATAACAAGCCCCAGCGTTGAAAACTCCATAATAAATGCTGACGCAAATTACATAGAACCTAAACCCGCACCACCAGACGAAGTACAACAGTCTATGAAAGTGGAAACCAGTCAGTTGTTGGAAAATACAACGCCTGATTTCATTCGGATTATCAAACACGATGCAGATATTATTTCCCAGAGGCTTGTCGAAACATTCGAAACATTATTGGAGGTAGAAATCCAGGAAACTGTCAAAGTAGCAATTAAGGAGGAACTACTATGCCAGAATGAAGTGGAAGGTATAACTGTGGAAAGCGTAACACAAGCGGAAATACGAAGAGCAGAAACTGTTGCACCAACAGACTCTTGGAAGGTAGAAAATAAAACACAAACGGACACATACAAGAGGGTGGTGACCCAAGTTCAAACGGAACCATGCAAAGTTCTGGAAAGCGAAACACAAACGGAAATATGCACGACTCTAGAATCTAAAACAATGCAGCTTATAGAAAACCAAGTGGAATTTCAAGAAAGCCATGATCTTAAAGAAGAAGAAATGAATGTTAAAGATCGTGAAAGAAACGTTATGCTTAGAAAACGATCTGACAGCTATTATGCAAGAAAGCTAGAACTGGAAGTTAAGGCGAAACATGAAAACAATGATGTAGAATTTGAAATAACTGCAGACTTAATAAATCTTGATGTATCTACAGACGAGGGAGACAGCGAGGACAATGAATCTGAAAATGGTACTGACGCCAGTGATGGTGACTCAATTGAAGTCTTAGAACAAAATCGTTTCGAGAATAGTCCGCAGATTAATAATAGGAGCATTCCAAACAACGAAGAAAACCTGAACTTCAACCTGGATGAAGCAAGTTCCACAATTATCGACACAAATCTGGAAGTTACCAACCCTATAGAAATATGGAATGTTACAGAAAAGACAACGCAACAATGCCAAGTGCAAGATGTTTCGTCGAGTAGCGAATCCGAAGAAATGGTGACAGAAACTTGTAATGCAGTGCTAGTTTCAAATGCACCCCAATACAGATTCCAATACGAACCATTTGACTTTAATGCAATCCCAACAAATATTGTAAACTCAGCCAATGAAACTAATAAGGAAGCCAACCAAACAGACTTCAGCTCCAAGGATGTGTACTTAACACCTTTGAACACTCCAGAACACGATGTTTCAACTGAACAATCCATGGATGATAATGATGATGCTCAAAATAATGCTGAAAAATCTCCTTTAATTGAAATGCTGGAAAGTATTTGTCTAAGGATCCCCAATCCTGCTGAAGTGGAAGGCTTTCAGCCTAAACCCTGTTCTTCACCTAATATACATTCTGATGAGCTTTTTCAAGATTTATTGGTAAGACAAACAGTTTTTATGAAGCTATCCTTAAATCAATATAATTAAAAATGCATGTCACTTTGATATTTTATAGGATGATCACCACGAAAAGATTGAAATAGTAGAAACAAGCCAATCAACTGGTACGAATGCTTTGGCAGTAGGAATGAGTGCAATCAATCATAAACAGTGGAAAGATGCTCAGCATAATGCAACAGATACTTATTCATGTATGTTCAGTTTATTTTTGATTTAAGGTCTAATTGCAAATTGATGTTAATTTTGCCAAAATTTGGCTAACTTCACATCATGTAATTGTCAGTTACCTCGATTTCTGTCAGAGATTTTATATAATAGCGTAAAATATTTGTGGGGCAAGCTGAACTAGATTTGGAGGACTGCATATTTTTATCAACTTTTTAAAGATATTGTCCCTAAAACATTCCACTATAAATATGTGGATAATTTACAAAAAAAAATCTAATAACTTGCTTTCTACAACAGGTTTACAAAGCCAAGCAGTGCCAAACAAAATTTCAGGATATCAAACGCCAAGTTCGAACATGGGTTCATTGTTAGAATTATTTTCTGATGATGGAAGACTAGGTACATTAATGCAGGGAGACGAACTAGAGTTGTAAATATATTTAAACTAAATGAATAAATAATTTTTTTTAAATATGAATTTGCTCGCTGTTTAATAGTCTCAGTTACAGAAGAGACATTGTTAGACCCACAAAAGCTAAACATGATTGCGCAAATCGCTCAGGGCTCTTCGGAGAAATCCACTTGTATTGACACTGATATCAAAGGTAATTCAAAACCTAAATTGCTCTGCAGCGACGCATTTGGTATTGAATTGATAACATACACAACCAGTGATTATCGTCACCCACTTATCAAAGTTTGAAGCTATTTTGAAACTATAACCAAACTATTTATTGACAGGTGAAGGAAAAGAGAATCCGTACAAAAATGTAAAGAAACTTCGTCATGTATTTCCAAAATCAGAAATTATGAAACGAGCCTTACTGGAAGGCAAATGGCAACCAAGGGTTCAAGTCTTTTTTCAGGATGACGGGACAGGTAAATGAAAGTCTATACATCTCATGAGACTTAACTAATGTTCTAAAACGGTTTATTAACCTTCGATTTCTTGAAAGCCATTGTTAAACTGGAAACTAAATCGTCTTTGACTTTGCAGTCATGTATCCTACTACACCTGTGATGGAAGTCAGAAATGAGATTGACATTCCATACGTTATCATGCTTGTTGACGCTCCTCCAGGTAAGCATTTTGAAAAGGGAACTGGAAACATGTCAGAAGTATTTATTTAAAAGCAATATTATCGTTTTGCAGATACCAATGACATGGCTTGCACAAAGTTTTTAAGGTTACTCCGAACGGACGGAAAACATGATTGTATGACTTTTAATTGTTAATTTTGAAAACAAAATTACTAAAATCTCAGCTATAATTTATTATTCCTGTTACATTCATAACAGATATATTTTCGATGAAGCATTCCCCATCGGTAGAAAGACTATTGGTAACTTTCCCCTTTCCCGTTGTACACGGAGCGCGTAAAAACATGATCACAGGAGAACGCACTTTCGAGGTTTCCAGAAGTGTCGTATTTGACAAAAGCTGCTGGACTGTACCTCCCTCGCTCTATAACATTGCCGAAGTTCATAAAGTTCAATAAATTATCAAGATTATAAAATTCTTTTAAAACTTTGATTTGAAACTGTAATAAAAAGCAATTCAAATTCATACATGCACATTCATAGATGTAGTATATATTCATATTCGTTATTGACTTTGATAATTATCCTAAAACACCAATTCCAACTTCCTAAATCGTTTATTGTTGAAGATGCATTTTGGTCTTTATCTGTGAAATTGCCACACGTGCAATTAATACTATTGATACAATCAACATTTGAGTTAATTGCTATAAAATTATCTTTCGTGAGTAATGCATGCAGGATTACGAAATAGTGCATTCCAATTGCAATCTTAATTTTAGATTCTAAAATGCAATTAATTAAAGTGCATTAGGTACTTGGTACTTTTTCATCAATGAGCATCTTATTTAATGGTTCAATATTATTTTGCAATAAATTCAGTTTTAACTGCTCAATTTGTCATTAAATTAATGGCTGCGTGCAGTAAACTGACTCATCTTTTATTAAACAATGGGCAATAACGACAATTAAGCTCATTTACGTAACACGCCCATCAAGTTTTCCTGCTTGGAAGTAAATCGTCGGCTGGCTCATTCCAAGGTTTGTGCATCTTTTGGCAGGATGCTTCCGCGACAAAAGCTCTGGATTTGGCTGGCGCTGGCCAGTCTGCTGTTGATATTGACATGTTTAACGGAAAGGGCATCCTCCGGAGGTAGACATGCACCTGACGACACCTCAGCCATTATAAAATATTTTCATTCTAAATGCAATTCTTGAACATTTTCAGTTGTTCTGGAGTCACCCTTGGAACCCTTCGACACGCAAATGATGATGATGGACTCCTCCGATGATACTGGACTAATGCTTGGACAAAGCACCCGTGTGAAACGCGAGCTAAATATCAACGTTAACGACTACCATATGTCCGGCTTGTGGGCTTGTGCGATTCTCTGTAAACCGACTGCCCCGATATGGTGCCATTGGCAGCCGGCACCTAGTCGGCAGGAATTCTGCCGACTAACCAATTGGGAGGATGAGTTTTGTTGTGACGAGTATCTACATGAGAAACCGGACAAGATCAGCTTCCTGCCAAACTGTGCCGTGCATTGCATTCGTTATCTGGTCTGCTGGTACCCACCATGTAAGTTATGCGAGGATTTAAATCAAAACCACCGTTGCTGCGATGCATTGAATGCGTTGGGCAAATGCGATAAGCCAAAGCCTCCGCCGCCTCCACCACCACCAATAATTCCACCACCAATCGGTCCACCGGGACCACCGGGACCACCCGGACCACCAGTAGAGCCACCAACGGAGCCGCCCACTACAACAACCACTACTACCACGACCACCCCCAGTCCTACTACCACAATGCCTGTAGTGTCTACTCCAACACCACTGCCACCCCAGATCTGCCACATTGTGCCGGACACAATTTGCAGAACTTTTGATGGCCGTCCAATGGAATGTCGCCTGGCTAAGGGTTGTGCTTACAACTGCGCCTCTCAAAGTTGCGAAAACGAAAAAGAGATCATTGGCAATCCCTGCTTTGACAATTGCTTCAACCATTGTGCCGATAAGTGTGGTTGCGTACAGAGAATTGGCTGTGATTATGATGATAACCGAGGTGTGTGCAAGCCCCGACTGCAGAAATACTGTAAATTGAACAACTTTCCTGGACATGAGTGTGGACACCGGGATGGATACTATGCCGTTGGAGGCATTCTCTGTTTGAACAAGGTGGAGTTGGGCCACTGCGAGCACAACTACACACTTGCGGCACTCAATCTTGGAAGCGATGCGGCGGCAACGGACATTCAGGGAATTGTCTACCAACCAGAGAACACACTGGTAAAAATCGATCCGGATGCAATTTCTACACCTATTAAGTTTAACGAGGCAGATATCAAACTGGACGATCCGGAGAATAAGGTGGATCAAGTGGTTTACTCCACTGCCATTACAGTAGACCCGGAGAAATGCGCTAACCTGACCAATACGTATTGCATTTCCTACATTATTCCAACCATGAGCTGGGATGGTAATTATGAACTGGCCATTCGGCTGGTGGAAGGAGTTTACGAAAAGAAAGGCAAAAGGGTAAGTATATTAATTGTCAGTTATTCATTTAAAATCTGAATAGATTTTTAATGTTTTATTTTTTTGTTCTAGCGATTCTCCGTGAATTTTGCCGGAGTTCAGATCTTCTCCGAGCTGGACATTTTGACTTTCAGTAACGCGAAAAACAAGGCCATTAACATTTACGCCAATTTTAAGGTTGAAGACGGTGGAAAGAAATTGACAGTTAAGGGACATCACCCAAAATACCTGAGCAATACGACCAAGCTGACCATTTGCAACGGAATGTGTGCTAACCAAGATAACTCGTTCTTGGTTAGTGCTTTCCACATTATTGCACAACGGGAGAAGGAAGTGTGCAAAAAGAAGCCAGTCGAAGAATGTCCTGATGACCAGTTTGATAAGGATGAATGCAGACAGGCCAATGCATTCTATTCCTATGGAGGGTTGTATTGCAAGAGCACCAAAACTTCGGGAATGTGCGACATTGAGGATCACGTACAAGCCATTAATCTGAACGGTAAGGAGATAACGGACAGTCGAGGAATTAGGTATATGAGGGACGGAGCTGCCACTTATCAGGATAACGATAACATCCGGTTGGTACGTGAGAAGCTGGTACCAATTGTCGGAATACCGGATCCGGAGCAAGAGCTTTATGGCACCTTTGTGTATGGCGACCCTGCTAAAGAACATCCTAGAAAATGTCTGAAGTACAGGGTGCCACTCTGCTCGGATGGCAAGTACATGCTGGCAATTAGGACTGCGGATGACGAATCTGACGCGGAAGAGACCAGGGTACGAAAGTGTTCAGATAACCCACTCAGTAATCTTCTTTTCATTTAAAATATTTGTGTTTTTTCTTCTAGAAATTCAATATCAAGTTAGGAAGTCAAGTAGTGTTCCCAGAAGTTGACCTGTTCCACCTCACACAGGCAAAGGCCCAGGCTGCCGATCTAATAATCAATTTTGAGGTTAGCGATGGTGTCACCAAACTCCGTGCCAAGGGCTTTGATACCGACGTGGATGTTGAGGATGACAGGAGTGTATGGCTCTCATTCTGCTATTCGGATTGCTCCAACACAATCAACAGACACTTTTTGGTGGGCGCTTTTGTCGTTAGCAAGTTTGGACCTACGCTTCCAGCGAACGCTAAATGTACCGCTGTAGCAGCCGGTAACGCTTGTGATTGTAAATACACTGGGGTGTGTGAGTATAATGTGGTGACGGGTGAATGCATTGCATCGGATCGGGGTAAGGCACAGTTTATAAAAGTGATAATAGGTAATCATAACAGTTTGGATGCTAATTTGTTTTTTAAAATTAAGTTTGCAAGTTCTCATGCGCCACAAGAGACTCCAACGAATGCCGAAGGGGTGGTCAGCATATATTCTACGCACAAAGTGGCTTGATCTGCAACAGTCCAGAGGACAGAGGAAAATGCGACTTTGAAACCACTTTGGTTGCTGCTAACATGAACGGTGAAAAGCATACGGATATTCATGGCATAGTTTTTGAAAAGGATAGTGATGTGCCATGGGAAGACCCGAAGAATCAGAGACGTGTTGGAGTTCGTGATGCGGAGGGCGTGCCACCTCAAGACATTACCTTGTACGAAGGATTCGCGTGGGGAGAGTACCAGCTAGGAACCGACACCTGCTTGAAATATAACATTCCAACGGCAGGTGATGGCTTTTATGAGCTGTCCCTTAAACTGGGAGAGCACTTTTACAGACGCATGCGAATTCGAGCATTTAGCATTAAATTTAATGGACAGTATATCGTGCAAGAGATTGAGCCTAACATTTACCGCTTCAGACCAGACTCCATGGATCTTAATGTCAACTTTATTGTAAGGCTCAATAGCTACTTGGAGATGGAGGGTCATCCACCGTCGCCGATAACCACGGAAGATAAGACTATTCCGTTGGAATTCTGCTTCGGACAGTGTACCTGGGAGAAACTGGAGCCTATTTGGCTAATTTGCGCATTCTCGGTAATAAAGTTTAAGAACAAGCTGCCCCCAGAGCCCTGCTCCAACTACGACAAGGACTTGTGCGCCTGCCGTTATCAGAACTGCATTTATGACGAAGCCGCAAACACTTGCGGCTCAGGCGGACCAAGTAAGCTCAAAACTAAGTTATAATCTATAGTTCATAACAACAGAATGCTAACAAATGTTTTGTTGGTTTTGCAGCTTGTAACATACTGCCCACCGATCCCAATGAATGTCGCCGTGCTGGGGAACATATATATTATCTGAACGGACCTTCGCTCCTGTGCAACAGTTTGGTTGCTCAAGGACAGTGCGCTCATACAGATACTGTTCTGGCACTTAATCTTGCGGGTCCGGAAGTTACTGACGTTAATGGCATAGTTCACCAGACCGACAATGGTTTCAAGGACTTTAATGATCCTGGACAGACCAGGCAGGAACAGCATAACTTGGACATTGATGGGGCTCCGGATCAGGACAAACCTTTCTATAACGATATCGTCTGGGGTCAATCAAACCAGACGGAGAGGTACTGTCTCAGCTATCCCATTAAACTAACGCACGGTGATGGAAACTACGAGTTGTCACTAAAGACAAGGGAAACTATATACACGAAAGTAAACGAACGAAGTTTTACGGTGAAGTTCAACTTCAAAGAAATACTCAAGGAATTTGACATTACCAAATATCGTCCCGCACCCAGTGCCCTGGACATTAAGGTGAACTTTAGGGTGTTTGATAGTATGGAGAAGATTCAGATTAATGGCTTTGCTGAGGATGTGATAGACGGACCACCTGGAAGGAAGACCATACCATTAGACTTATGTTTTGGTGCCTGTCTTTGGGCAAATAATCATAATTTCATAGCGGCAGCATTTTCAGTTGTTAAATTTAGCGATGTGCCTACAACGACGTCAGCACCTCCTCCTCCTTAATTAAATAGTAAAATTACGATTTACGATACGTTAAATAAATAAAGGACTGAATTTTTTATGATTTTTATTCACGCAAAACAATATCTTATTTATTCTTAATATTTTGCATTGACATGATAAAATCTTGACAGTTGTATCTAGCAAACGGGGTATCATGATAAAATGAATAGGTTTATTTTTTTCTGTGATATTTTCTTAAAACGTATTTTGCGGCAGCCTGCTTGGCTTGCTTAACAGTAGAACCTTCTCCTACCACAGTCCCTTTATTACCTGCAATCTCAAGAAAAACTGTTTGATATTTGGACTGGTTGGTGGTGGTGGTGGAATTCCCATTGGGTCCCACTCCAGGTTTGTGGAACTTGACCTGTCCAGGGTATCGTTCGTAGAGCTCGCGCAACGGAGACTTTGGAACATTTTTGGAAAATTGTTCTGTTGAAATTGAGTTTGAAAGAAGATTTATAAAACCAATCGCAGTTCAAATTTTTTTTAAGCTATCAACTATCTAGTTACCTAGCTCAGTTTTCATCAGTCGATAAAACACCTTCCACACCGTATCCAGTGACATTCCACTGTCGACAAACACAGCCCCAGCAATAGACTCGAACACATCTCCCAAAACTTTTGGAACCTCGATTTCCCTTACTGAATTGTTGCTTTCCATGTCAGTTAAGAGCATGCACTATAATTTAAATAGCTTTTTAGTAAAAATGCACATGTTGATTTGAAAATAAATGAATCTTACCGGGTCACAAACCGCAAATCCATTTTCTTCCTGGCGTTCCACAAACCTTCCAATAAATTTTTTCAATTGCTCCGACTCATACTTTAAAAACGTGTGCAATTGAAACTTGACCGCTAGCGAGCCAAACGTTACGTTGTTCACTAGTGCTGCACGAAGATCCGTAATTTTACCCGGGTTGCTAATTTTGGTCTTCTTAAGAATCCAATCGGTTATTAAAAAGTCCAGGATGGCATCGCCAATAAATTCCAGTCTTTCGTAACAGGGCGTAACCCGATTCCCCATGAATGTTGGATGTGTTAACGCCTCCACTGCAAGCCACTCATTTTTAAATTTGTACTGAATAATATCTTCTAATTGACTAAGCAAGGCAACAACATTCTGTGACTTTTTCAACAGTTCTGGCTTGGGTTCAATTGGTGACATTGTACTGCTTCGAGAATACTCTTGAACTGAGCCATCGTCCAGAGGACCACGTAAGCCAAGGTACTTCATAATTCGAAACGCTCCATCTATTCCACCGTGCATGTAGTAAGCACCCATTATGGCTTCCATGCAATCAGCCAAACTCTTGTCACCAATTTTGGAGTGGGTGTATGTCGTGTGACGTTCCTCACCTACTCCCTCCTTATTAGCTTGCTCAACATTAGCTCGAATCTCGGGCAAGTGATTTTTTAGCAATGCGTTACTTTGTAAAGTCGACTCAGGGAGAGATTGTAGGTCGCTGTAGACCAAATCATTAGACACCACAAAATGCATCAGATTTTCTGGAACTGTCATCCCTGTTGGTAGCCAGTTTAAATGGGGAATGAAGTAGCTTCCACTCAGCAGCTCGCCCACCTTGTGCTTCTTGGCTATTTGGTACAGGTGCAAATTGCAAATGAGCTTGGTTCTCAGTTGCGTCATTTTCCCTTCGTCCCATCCAGGAAATGAACGGAACACGTGAAGGCTCACTATCAGCTTCAAAACAGAATCTCCGATAACTTCCAACTTTTCTAGGTCCACGCTATCTTGAGCGTGTTTCAGGGTTAGTGCTTCCATCACCGTTTGCATTTTGGGACCGAATTCCACCGTAAAATCCGTTGGTTGGTCAAAGTTACAATCCGTGTAACAAGCCACTTTGTCAATAGGTATGAGGTCCTGACACACATTGGATTTCTTTGTAGGTGGCACGGGCATGGCGTACTTGGTGGAACGTTTGAACTTCCGGCCTCTGCTACAGTCTGCTAAGTCCGGAATTTGGTCCCATTCGAAATCCAACGGATTCACATCCTCCCACAAATGTGTCTTTCGGGATTTCTTCTTTTCTTCCGTCAGTACTACTTGTTCCAACTTGCTTCCAATTATTTCCACTTCATCATCCTCGTCACTGTCATCCCAAGTCTCTTTACCATCTTTATCAACATTCCAGTTGAAATGTTCAGCCACCTTTAGTCTCAGCTCGTTGGCTGCTACCAGTCTACTTATTCTATGAAGAATGCTGGGAAGATACTTGCCCTGGACAAAGAGACTAGCAGGAAGTTTGTGAATATTTACAAGCTCAGGCACCATCTCCTTCACCGAGCCCGTTTTCTCTGGAACTTTCCTCTTTTCTTTCTCCTTCTTTTTGTTTAGAAAATTCAACTTTGTGCCAATTTCCTTATAGCGAATCAAGGGATACTCCGGATGAAGCAATTGTACATTATGCTTCTTTTCAAAATACTCTTCGTACGTGCGAGCTTTTCTGGGATCCATAAACTCCGACTTTGCAGTTAAGTTGGTTACACTCAGCGCACAAAGAAACTGTGGTTTCTCGTGCTTCGTGTACCAAGGAACCATTATGGAGTTTGCATAGTTTTCCGGATGAAATTTCATTTCCTTTCTAGAGACTTCACTGGGCTTCTTGAGAAGACGTTTCTCGTCCAAACTTGAAAGGCATTCAACCAACTTCCAGTCAACTTTGTGCTCTTTATCATGCAATATTGATAATGGTGCAATCAAAATGGCAGTCTGGGATTCCAACTCCAAAACAGAGCTATGTACACCATAAATTCCATCGCGCAAATAATTCTGAAAGTTTTTCAGCGACTGAAGTTGATTGCTTGAGAAACTCTTTTCTTTGGTCAAGCACTTTCTCACCGATACCTCCAACTGTCCATAGCCATCTTTCAGAGTGAAATTTGGCAAGCCATCTAGGTTTGCAGTGGTGACAATGCCGTAGCATCTTCCATACTTTTCAAAATCGTACAGGCACTTGAACAGGTCCTGCCCTACAAACTTGTTTAGTTTGATTTCCACCTTGTAAATGAAAACGGGGCAATGTGCTACAATTCTAGAGCTGAATTTCTCCGGAACGTACTTCCGATACCACTGCGCTCTCTTTTTTGTTCCAATCTTAATCTTCTTTTCATGTACAGTTTCCCTTTCTTTATCATGCAAATCCTGAAGCTTATCTAAAAATTCGCACTTGAAATTGTCAATGCTTCTTGATTTAGGTAGCAGATACTCGTTTAGTTCCCCTTCTTCGTCCAGTCGAATACAGCACTTTAGAAATGCGGATCTTTTTGCCAGAGTCTTGTCAGGCATCCAGTCTCCCTCCACAATTTCCCTGACTGGAGACTTGTTTGTTAAGAGCACTCTAGCTTGGAACTCCTTGCGTTGGTCCTCTCCACGCTGGATGCACCAAGCAATAGGACTCAATTCTGCAATCTTATCACAACTCAAGGAACTACAGTATCGATAAACCAAACTAATGGCGTCCGCAGCAGTTATCATAGGACCGTTGACGCTTCCACTTGGATTATACGCTGGAATCGGTGGAATGGACGGTTCAACATAGTCAAGGTCATCTCCCACATGAATCGCATTTCTTTCCAGAGCCACTGACAACTCTTCGTTGTACTTGACAAAATTTATAATTTTCTCCTTTTCCTTTACTTCGTCCTGTTGCTGGATAAGTGCGTAGCAAATAGCACCTTCCTTTCTGGCCCTGCCAAGGGACTGGATAAAGGAGGGATACGTGTTGATGGTGTCAAAACGAACTACCAAGTTGCAAGATGGCACATTCAAACCCTCCTCAACCACTTGAGTGGCCACAAGTAAGTTCAGTTGGCGTCCATGGAATTGTCGAACTACTCTGGATTGTCTTTTGGCTGTAAACTGGGCATGCTTTGTGTCTCCAAGCATTGCCGACTGGCCCAGCATTATGTCCGGTTTTAGAAATCCTAACTCGTCCGGCCACTCCTTCGCAGCTACCTCCAAATAACGGCGAATCACTTGAGTAGTTAGTCGCGTTTGGCAAAATAGCAAACCACATAGTTCGTCCTCCTCACAGGTATCTGGATTGGGTCTTTTTGTCATTAAAATGTTCCAAAGTACCGTGACTTTGTTGGAAACACAGTGCTTCACTTTCCACGCTTCAGGGGAGACTTGAGACTGGTTGTTCAATTCCTCTTCAGCTTTCATACTCCATTTCAATTTTAAGATAAACTGAAACACTGAAGTTCTTGCCCTTTCGACTAGTTGCAAAAGTGTGGCTTCATCTACGTCATTTTCAAATGAATCGTCTTCTATATCGTCCTCCGCACCTCCACTTAATTCCTGAATCCACTTGGTTAACTCAATCATCTTTAAAATTGCAGCCAATCTGCCGCAATAGGGGCCTGGACATTCAGATAAGTATAGGTATATAATTAATAGGTATTTGAATGATATTTTTTTAAATCAAAAGTATTGTGTTCACTTTTAAAATGAAAAACGTACCCAACTCGGTATAAGCCACAAGTAATTCATTCAAATTCAACATTTGCGAAATGGTTTTCCTCTTGTTGAAAAGCTGCCCATCGTATTTTAGTGTTTCATCATTTATTGTCTCAATCACTGAGCGTTCCTGTTCAGTTCCAAAGTTTTTCGGCAGTTGCTTCAAAAGCTGAATAACACTATTTATATCCTCGCAGACTTTATCAGAAGAACAATGGATGGTCTTGTATGGACGGACTTGCAAATTTGCACTGCTACTTTCGCTTTGGTACCAAAGTTGCCAGAATTGGGGTATTTTTCCAGTTTGGAAATAGGTATTCAGCATACCCTTTTCTTCGGAAGGAGTGACGTTACTAGGAACTTGAAAGATAGTCCATCCATGTCTGAGAAATTGCTCGTAGTTCTTGTGCGTAACTGCTTTGCAGCAGAGTAGATTCTCAATCTTGGCAATATCTTCAGGGATGTTCTCTGGTTTCAAGTTTCCCCCTGCGATAATCGTCGCTGTTAAACCTAACACTTTTGGAAGTCCAATGGCATTAGTGTGCCACCGTTCCTGGTACAAGGTCATTAGCCTGGCCATGGCATGATCTCCCCGAGCATTGTGACACTCGTCAAGAATGAGCAACGCAATTTGATCCCAGCGAATAAAATGATGATTCAGTGCATCCAGCAGAATTTGCGTGGACATGACCAAGATCTATGGAATCAAGATTTTATGGTCAATTGCGTATAGAATGAAAATTACGTCATATTAAAAGTTATTTGGGCCTTTACATGGTATTTGAGTACTTTGTCCCATTCTTGTTTCTTCCAAATGTCTGGGTTCAAATCACCGGTGATGGCACGAACTAACTGATCGTCCTCTGTGGAAGTACAGGCTAAATTCTTGGAAAAGAACTGGGCTTGCTGGCGAACCAGAGGAACGGTGTTTGCCACAAAGACAATGTTCTGTTTCTTTCTAGAATTCAGAAACAGTTTCGAACATGACTATTGTAATATTTCAAACATAATTCAGTGTTTTTGATAAGCATTTAATTGACATTACTGAATAGCCGTGGGTAGCATGTAGTCCGCCAACTTGAGCGCGTTATATGTTTTCCCCGAGTTTGTCGGTAGACAGATTATCAAATTCGTTGTCTTTGATATTTCCAACAGTTCAATCTTAAAATCCCCCAAAATGCCGATGTCAGCAAATTGAATAAATCATAACAATATTCAGTAACTATTGTTGTGTACCTGATACTGGCGCTTTTGAATGATGCCCATTTTGTGATAATCCCCATCCTCACTATCACGTTCATCATCGGGAATGCTTTCTATTTTAACTTCCTTCATCAGATTTCTAATCAAACTTTCGCCGTCCAAAGACTCGCAATCATCAGAATCCGATTGATCCATGATGTCTTCCACGGACTCCTCCAAACTATTTTGGGAGGCCGTTTGGAAATCCACTTCCATATTTGAAACCAAAGTGCCGGTGGTCCCCACTCATCTATTTCAAAACGGTTGCCGGTATGCAGTTGCAGTATGAAAACTTCTAACAATTCATATTGAACAGTTTAGCAAATGTATTTAAAGTAGCAATTCCTGGTTGGCAAACAGCACCAATCCAACCTCAACCAAAGTAACACTGACACGTTATGGGAAGGACAAGTAGGTGCCTAAAGCACGAAAAATTCGTTTCAGATTCGTTTTTCGTAGAATGCGGTTGTAGATAAGATAAGCTCGTCATTTCTGTGCTGGTTGAGATCTGAGATCGATCGTTTTGACATGTTTTGTGATGACATGTGTTCGGCAGCTGTTTAGCCGATTACGTCATTCGAACCCAACACGACGTGACATGTCCGAACAAACATAACGCTGCACGATTCTTGATTTAACATGCACGCATGAACTATGCAATCTGCCTGCATTCATTTTTACCAAAGATTTCACATTTTTATACATTTTAGTGGTTTTATTTAACCGTTATTTGCTCTAAAAGATAAATGTAACAGTTTAACATTCAACATTCATGTTTTATTGACATTTCATGATTACAATTTAAATAATTAAAGTAAATCTTTAGAAAAACGATGATAATTTTTCACATCTCAAGCTCCGCTTCTTGTCTTCTTGCCACCGCCAACTGCATCTGGTTCCAAACATTTTGTCCAAAATCCTGGCTTACGCGAAAGAACATGTTTCGAACCGCTCGTTCCCTAACTTCCTGCATGGCCTTGGCTAAAGAATTCCCCAAATTCTGTGCAACTCTGTCTCTCTGGTTCTTGGTGAGGTCTTTGTAGAGGTACAACCTGGCCAACCGGAAGTTGTCCTCTACGTCATTCACCGGATCAAAACGGTCAACAATGCCACGTACATGAAAGACGCTCTGTTGAGCTGAAGTGTTTACAGAAGGTCCATGAAAACTGTTTGGGAAATAATTTGGGCCTGAGTTCTCGTTGGTTTCGCCCGCCATGAACCCGTCACGAATGTAATTTTTTACGGGAAACTTGGGTCGATTAACTTCAAGTTGGGCAAAGTTGACACCTATGCGGTAACGCTGAGAATCCGGATAGGCGAACATTCTATGAAAATAGGTCAACATTCAAAGTTTGATAATGACAGTAAAAATATAATACTTTAAAGTTATTACCTTCCATGAAGCATTCTGTCTGGAGTGGGCTCAATACCAGGCACCATTCTCGCTGGACTAAAAGCCGACTGTTCTATGTCGTTAAAATAATTCTCCGGATTTCTGTCGAGGACCATTTCACCCACGGGAATCAATGGAAACTCTTCCTGACGCCAGACCTTTGTGGTGTCAAAGGGATTCGTTGGGTATTTGGCAGCCTGCTCTGTGGTCATCACTTGAATATACATGATCCATCGAGGAAACTGACGGTTGGCAATGGCGTTAAAAAGGTCACGCGTGTTGTAGTCTGGATCCATTCCCGAAACAAGTTCAATTTCCGTGGAATTGAACCACTTAAAAGGCTGCTGGGAAATTAGGTGAAACTTGACAAAAACGGGCACCCCCTCCTTATTGACAAAGGTAAAGGCGTGCACTCCAAAGCCGTCGACAACCCGGCTGTTAGCCCCAAAGTCAGAAAAGACCTTGAGAGTGTGCATTATGCTTTCAGGACGAAAGGAAGCGAAATCCCAGCGCATGTTATTGTCCTGCTGGTTGGTGACGGGATTCACCTTTCGGGATCGGTTTAGATCGTTGAACAGCATGGGGTCACGGATGGGAAAGGTGCCAATTCCGTTGCCAACCATGTCGAAAATCCCGTCGCCTGTGTAGAATTTCACGGCAAATCCTCGACCTTCACGGTGAACGTCGTGGGAGCCAATTTTCCCTGCCACGGTTGAAAACCGAACGAGCAGCGGCGTCACTTTTCCCACTCCGTTTAAGAAGTCGGCCTTTGTCAAGGTGGAAATGTCGTGTGTTACGCGAAAGTAGCCAAACGCTCCATGACCTAATTCAAGAAATTTGGTTGGTTGTAATTCACGAAACGTAACTTGACTAAAATATTCATAGTTTCTTTTCTGTACCTTTAGCATGAACCACACGTTCTGGAATTCGTTCTCGAACAAAAGATGCCAATTGATTGACCAAAAACACATCCTGCAGCAGTAAATGACCACGAGCTCCAATGCCCTGAGAAGCTGTTAAACTTGGAACTGGACAACCTTGATCATCTCGAACCAGTCCAGCGCTTGCTGGAGAGTGGTGTGCTGCCCAGTCTTGGATTTGCGTTGAGGCAGCGTCAAAAGTTGTGATGGAAGCTGGGCGAAATCCGCCTGAAACAATTGTAATTCCAGAAATCATTTGAATTGTTAGGGTTTGAAGTTTAAATGTAAATGGTAAAATTACCTGGAAGCATAGCAGAACTAGAGCTGGTACTGGTGGTGTAGCCCACAAATGCAGAAGCCTGGGGCATTGTGAGAACCGCTAGTACAGAAACACAAACCAGTTTCCAATTCATCGCCATTTTGAAACCTGAACAATTATGGAACGCAAGAGAGAAGTTTAAAGTTCTCCCAGAAAACAGGAGAGTGAAATGAATCGTCTTAAGAGAACAGCAAGTTATGCTCTGCTCTAGTTATAATTTTTGCAATGATACATCAAAACAAGTTAAAAGTATTTCAAGTACAGTTTATATTTTTCAACACTTTTATAACCTTGAGTAAAATATGCCACCAATGCAAAACAAAAGTGAACTCTGCAAAACGCTGATTTTGATAAACATTCCATTTATGAGTAATAATCGTTTTATTTGCTGAGCTTGCAAAATCTTAAAATACCATTTATTTGGTACATTTTATCAATGCACTTAGCTAAAAGTATCATGTTCTTGAAATTCTTCATTACTTCCGGTAATATTTGGCGTACTCTGACTTAAACTGGATCTTGTCCGGGTCCCTATAACCCCCATACCCTCTTCCAGCAGTATATGGTGCTGGTCTCTGTTCTCCAGTGGCATTCGCCGTCCCTTCTTCAGGTTGCCCTGCATCCACACTCCTTCTCTGCTGTCTAATCTTCTCAATTGAAGTAGATTTCCTTCTCGGACCTCCCCTCAAAATCATAAATCCACAACACTTGCTCTTATCCGTTTTGGGTATGGCTGTGTGGAACTTCGAAACAGTCGTTTGGGGTCTAAAGGTATAGCGCCTAAAAAGCTCTGCCCGGCTCATTCCCCCGGGTAGTAGATTGGCACTGGGAGTAGGAGGCGGTGGTGGATAGTGGTATCCTCTTAAAGCAACTGCTGAAGTTAATGACGGAAGAGGTTCATCCAGTCCTCGCGTAGTTTCTCCAAACATTTGTCGTGACACCACTTGACTGGGACGTTCTTCCGGTGCTTGGTAAAGCATTTCCATGCCTTCCTTTGGGCTCGGGGCTTGTGCTTCAGAAGGTGCCGTTAAGTTTGGCATAGACTGAGTGTCCATTTCCGGAGGAGGAAACTGCTTACTGGCTGCCGTGTGAAGCATGCTCTGAGTTGACTGTAGCGCTTCAAGCGCCTTGCCAGTTTCCTGATGTTGCAAATAGCGATCAGGATACCATGTTCGGTCCCACTCCCAGAGCTCACCTCTTTTATTCCTGGCAATGGGAATGATACTAAACCTGCCTCTTCCTCGACCACCCATCCACATTCGTTCCTTCATGCTTGGAAACCTATCTAGCATTGGAAGCTGAGCAGCATGATCTAGTAATTCGGACACCTCGGGGTAGGTTTCATTCCTATGGTGTCGGCGATGGGGAGGACTGGTTAGGGAAATGGTTTCGTCTAGCATCAAGTTGTCCATGTCGCCGTCTGGTCCTCCTCCGGAATATCCAGAGGTCCTACCCCGTTTACGTTTCCCTTGTTTCGAACGAATGCTTTGCTTGCTGGGAGTGCGCTCTGTGCTGATGGTACTTCTAGAGTCACGCTTCCGGTAGTGGTGCTCGTACTTGCCAAGGGCTTTCAATGTGCGGACTGTGAGAACAAGGACATTTCAGATGTAAAAACATGGAACTCACTTCAAAATGTGTTATTTATTTAAATACCTTTGTAAGGCTTGAGTATATCTGCGTAAAATAGACGGATTAGAGAGAAGAGCATGTAGACTGTGGAAAACAGAAAGAATAGCACTACGGAAGCGCCCATGATAAAGGGGATGATCTCCTCAAAGATTTGGAACAGGATGGTTCCCGCTGTAAAGGCAAAGTTGTTAAAGTTAGATTTTTTGGAACTTTGTTCAGGAATCCTTTTTGTGTCATGTACTAACGTTCGTAAAGGGGCTCTTCCGGTTGCAAAAAAATATTTCCGGGAACGACCCCCACGGGGTAGCGGAAGTGGTCATTGTACTGATGCAGAGCACAAGGGGGTACGAGACACTCATAGTCCTGGATTTTGGACTTTGTTTTCAGGATGGATATGTCACAGGGTCCATCGCTAGGTCTTCGTACGTTCCACATGTTTGCCAATTTTTTGCAGTTTGGCTGCTTTGGAACTTTAGAAAGAATATGCCATAGAGGTACTATAATAATATGCAGGAGAAAGTTGTTAGGAATAATTCTTATTACAAAAAAAAAATATGCCAGAAATGCTATGCCTGTTGCTATAGGCCTTTGTGGACCTATTTCAAATCGGAAGTTGGAAGCTTCGACATTCATTTGCGTGACATAAAGTGACCATGTACCGAGTATGTACCTGAGACTCGACGAGAAACAGGATGTCAGGCACCCTGAAAGCCCTTCTGCAGCCCAATCTTCTCAATCTGCACTTCACATGTCTAATGAACAACGTGGCCCTGTGCGAAAGCAGAGGTCAACACGAAGATAGCATGCACGTTGTTGCTCTGTTGGTCCACTCTGCGCGCTCCCATTTTAAGGAAAGGCTTGTTCTGCGTCTTTCCTGGAGCTTTTTGAACTACCATAACTAGAAAATGGTGATGGTCTTCTTACTGGGTGACGTCACCACTCTAGCGAATCCAAGTTAAGGAAGAGCAACCTAAACTGACCGCTGATAAAAATGAACTTGGCGATACAGTCATTATCAGTTTTGTGGACACTTATCGCAATCTGACGTACAAGCATCTAATATTCAAATCAACTAATACTCAACTTCTGGAGGAGCCCAGACTTCAATCCGGAAATAGTACGCATTGAGAAAAAACCTTAGCTGCATAACAGAATACAGACAATTGAAAGAAAAGGGATCTAGCAGGGGCTTTGGTAAAACGAGAGAAACGGGACATGATGTGCATGTGGAACAAGACTTTATATGACAATGACAGGCAGAATTAAAAGTTATTAATGTAATGAAAGTTTTCAAAGAGATTTTCGTGTTTTTAAATTTATTCTTGCAATGAGTAAAATGATATCTGAGTATTGCTAGAAATACAATTAAATTGGCCATTTTCTAATTCACGTTCTTGCCCTGTACATTTTGCACTCCGCCTTACTGCTCATGTCAACCAGTCCAGTGGTAACATTAGCCAGTTTATTGAGACATTGTTCCTTCTCAATAAGTCCATCCTTTAGATCGCACTGTTCCTGCAACTCCAACCTGGCAATGATTTCCTCGCACATCCACACCCAGATCCCTGTCTCCTTACCAGAAAACAGCATATTGCCAGCCGGATCGTATTCCGTCGCCCCTTGAATCACCCTCGCCTCCCGAAAGTGGTCGAACAGCACTTGCTCCCAAATGCTTACCAACCGTCTAGGGTAGCGAGTATACTTTTTCCCGTGACATTTTGTCAACTCGTTAGTTTTCTCCACCAACCGAACAAGAATCAAGTGCCGGGCAGGAATCGGGGTTTTGTACTGCAGCAGCAAGGTCAACTGTTGACTTAGCGCAAGTTTATAGTCCTGAAAAGGAGCTTCGTACTTGCGAACTTGTGCAGGATCAGGATCCTTCATTCCACCCATTGTATCTCGATATTTCCTCTCTTCCGGATTGGCTGACACGTTCACCAGACTAATCAGCACAATGCATGGCACGCAAACGCCCTGATTGATCTGATCAATCCTTTCTGTTACATTGGCCACCACTTCCGGTGTGGAGAAATTAGGATACGTGGCATCTACAAAGAGAAACCCCTCGCCAGAGTGATTGGTCCAAGTGAAGCGCTCACTGCCCCTGTTGTACAGCACCACACGGACGCAACCTTTGATTCTGACCTTTTCACTGTTTTTGTCCACCACCAAAAGACGATCCTCTTCCAGGCTTTTGTTCACCGCGGACCACACAAAGTGCGGAGTAAACTCGGACTTGGTGAAAGCAACGCACTGAACAAGCACCAGCACCACTACACAAGCGACAAAGCCAATGGGTAATTTGGCACGAAATAATAAACTTGTAGATTGGCTCATTTTGATAAGAAAAAAAATGCTTTTTTTTTCTTCAGAAAAAAATCCGCTTTCACTTTTTTCCTTTCTTTGTCACAACAATACAAATTATTATCAGAGAAGGTGAAGAAAGTCAAAAGAGAAGAGATTAGCCCATTACCAACTCATTACCTATTCTTTTCCTGTTCAACTTTCATTTGCCGACTGGCCTGTGCTCTCAAGAAAGAGAAGCTTATTTATAAGTGAAAGTTTCCCAACATTTATAGCTTTGCGTCCCGGGGTTCCACTTTGTTTTGCATAATAGTATATTTGTTTGTGTGTGCCATCCTTTTTATTTACCTGGACTAACGACAAAAATACACAAGCTTTCTATCTCTCTGCCAGACTGCCTTTTACAAAAGTTTTAGGGAAAAAGTTCACTTGTCCAGTGAGTCGTTGTGTGGTGTGTTCAGGTTCATGAAACATTTAACCTGTCATCCCCTCCAATTTCCCTTTCCACTGGACAAGCTTTATATAGACAAGCTATAAGTATAATAAATGTATTATGGCTATGTCCACGTAATATTATAGACATGCTGTCATTTTCTTTTCATTTTTTTTCTCGGTGCGGACTTGTACATTTTACTTTTACCTGGGGAAAGCTCTCTACGAATACGAAGTAGTAGTGTGCGGAGTAGCTAAATAAAGTAGTAGCCATAAAAGCCAGTGGCTTTCTTGTGATCAAGTTGAGTTATCGGAATATATGTAGCATGGCAGAAAAGAGAGTGCCGCAGTAAGCCCATAATCCCAATTCGATAATAATTAATTCATAAAAAATTGTTGGCTATGCTATATGCTCTAGTAGGACAAATGCAGAAGGATAGAAGTTTTTCAGGTAGGCTGATGAAATGCTGGAAAGGATAGAAACATACAATTATGGATGGGTAGACGAATTAACCCGGTTGGTCGTGCTCTATTTTGTACGCTAGAATTAATTATTGTAAGCCATGAGATCATATTTTCGATTGTACTGCAGTGCAGACAAGGACAATAGATAGAAGATGTATTTTGACATTTTGCAGCAGCACAGGAAATTTATTCAATTTTCTACGCAGTAGATCAAATCAAAAGTCCATAAAGACAAACAAACAGGGAGAGAGAATGTACATAGTCGCATAATTATATTTTTTGGATGACTGGATCAAGTTTTACAACAGGCAAGTAGTAAGCAGGGCAGAGAAATAAAATAGAGACAAAAATGTAAGCAAAGTGGAATAAAAAGAAATTGTGTACGTAAAATATGTAATATTGATCCATTGAGAAAGGAAGAAGGACACAAAGTTTGCAAACAGAGCCATTCCATCAATTCATGTCAAATATTTTTTCTCTCTTGTGTTGAGTTGACTGGGCAAACTTGATATGTATAGCATTCCAAGAAGAATGTTTGAATGGATGAATTGGTCATAGGAGAAATTAATTGAAGTGCTGGCTCATCAATTTTTATTGTCAATTGTAAGAGGAGTAGACAGACTGAAGGAGACACAAGATGAAAACAAAATGAAAAGGAATGCTCGTCTTCTTACTTACGTGACCATTGCGTAAAAGTATTATTCCGTATTTTACAAAATGCTCTTTATTTTTCAAAGATTTTTTAACGTTTAAAGTTACATTTAAGATAAAAGCTTAGCTAATGCAATTTACAGTGACAAAATGATAAAAATGAGAAATTCTTAGAGTTTTGGGGCATTGTGAGAAAATTTGTAAAAAAATGATTACCGTTCTGAATGCATGCATACGTATAAATTCAGGCGAATACAACATTAAAATAAAATGATAACAGTTGGTTAAATAAATAAAATAACAATAAAAAGTTATGTACAGGTTATTATATAGTTTACACTTCCAAATTGAGAAACATTTTGGAGCCCGCTGAGCCAATGAACTTTTCCTCGTGTCCTCGAACAGCCAACATTTCGGACGGAAGAGTAGGTCCCTTTCTTTCCTTTCCAACAGGTGCAACTAGCCAATTGGAACTGTTGCAATTGGTGCACGCTACAAAGAAAACAGAATAATCCATCATATTTTTTCACCTGTCTTTTTGACCAGCAGACAAAAACTGACAGATTAATAAAAATGAAAGTCTTACGTCGTTTGGGAAGACGGTCCAATGACATGGTCCGATTTCCGCAGTCTTTACACTTGAAAAACCGTTTGCGTGCCTTGACCAACCGGATTTGATGAGCTAGCTCCTTACAAAAGTCGCTTTGACTAAGGGCTACGTACTTGCACTGACGACACATTACAGCATTGGTTTCTATTGAGAAGGTGTTTAGCAGCTTGTTTTCCAGCGCCTCCTTCTTTTCCAACTTGCCAAAGTACTCTTCGTGCTGAATTTCTTCTAATTCGTCGTCATGAGCGGACTTGGCATTAAGAATTTGTTTAAACTGTTCAGAGTCAAAGTCAAACTCCACATCGATTTCAGGCTTGGCTCGCTTGCCACCACCAGAAGATGAAGATGAAGTTTGACTTTGGTTCAACTTCCGTTTCTTTGTAGCATTGGGGTCCGTTTTTTTCAATGGACCGTTCTTTTTCACAAAGTCCAACGCTTTCTCCATGCTTTTTACTTTGGCTCTGTTCATGGTCATGGGTTTGATTACACTGGTTTTATGAGTTGAGTGCAAGTCCACCTGGTCCTTGGGCGCGTGTTGGAGACTCAGAAACTGCAAAAAGTTTCTGCTGGCTGCGTTTGGGTTGCTGACAATGGACGAAGTGATAAGCTCACTAACAACTGGTGTACTTGGCTCAGAAGGCTTTTCCGAAGATTTTCTTTTCTTTTTTGATTGCGATTGCACATTGCCCCCATCTTCATCTTTTGAGGAGGATGAAGTGGAGGGTGTTGCTGTTCCAGTGGCAGCCGCTGCTGCTTTAGCTTCCAACATGGACAACAACTCACGATCCTTATCCGTTAAATGCCGGGTTTTTGTAGGGTTCAAGTCCAAAGGTTTACGTACAACCGGTGCAGGCACATCATTTTTCAGCAGCAGGTGATTCTCGCTTTTATTCGGAATAAAAGTGACCGTTTCTGGATTGCCAAACTTGACCGGGTTTTTGTTCATTTGATTAACCCCACCTTGCAAAGCCATTCTGGAACTGGGAGGCAAGTTGGGTCTGGAGGTGACTACCGTTTTTTTACTACTGGTTCCTCCAAATGAATGGTTAAGACCTCCTCCTAAGCCGCCCATTCCACCAGATTTTACTCCAAAGTCAGCAATGACTACACCTTGTTGCTTCAAGGATTCTTGACTTTGTCCTTGGCCGAGAGGTGCGACCCCAAAAGGCATTTTACTTTTTGCTTTGCCCTTTCCTCCCTTTCCACTGCCAACATTTAACTTTTTCAACTCTGAACTTGCATGGTAAATGCAGAAACTACACTCCCACGTGTTCACCGCTGCATTGCACTTGTTCCCGTTTTTCTTGGTGGCTTGGCAAAAGCCAAAGTCCTTGGCTTGACCGATGAAGCGCACTTGAACTGTATTGCTAACGGAAAACTTTGTGACGCCACCCGCATCCTGCATCACTCCTGGAGTGGTCACATCCACCAAAGTACCCACTGGCGTGGCACTCAGCGTTCCAGTGGCATTTCCAAAGAGAAAGACGGTCACCTTCTTGTCCAGATCCCGAAGGTCGCACAGTTCCCAAATGGAGTAGTCATGTCCCTTGGCACTCTTTCTAATCCCGGCTGTCTTGCTGATGAGCACTCCACTAATCCAAAAGTTCTTTTGATCTTTGCCCTTTCCTCGATACCAGGCTGGAAAGGTGGCCAAGTTGACATATTCCAGACCTAGGTTACGATCCCTTAGTGCTGCTTCAGGTGTCATGCTCTCGTCATAGTAAATGCTTATCGATGACTTTACAAGACGCACTCTGCTATAAGGGTCAATCACAACAGGACTGCTTTCTGGTCGAAAAGGCACGTTTTTATCCTCTCGAATGGTTTTACTTAATTGCAACTCGGCTCGAGAAGGCAGTGAAGCTCGGGAAGAACCTGAAGACTGGGAAAGGGGCAAGCTGGAACTTAAATCTAATTTCTTTGTAGCTGGTCTAGAGGTAGGTTGAGATAAGCCCAGTTCCTTCACGTCTCGCTTATCCGGACTTCCAAAGATATCCTTGAAGCTCACATTTTGCTTCTGGGAAGGGGAGCTACTAGTACTGCTGCTGGAGGGATTATGATGCTTTAAAGGACTGCTCTTAATACGCTCACAAGTTGGATCTGGAGCTTCTGGGTTATCTTCAGGATACTCAAGTTCAGCCTCCATAAAACTTAGTAGCTCGTCCATTGTTCAAAATCTATAACAAATTTAAAAGCAAAACAATCAGAATTACAAATTTCATGAAGCTTCTTTGACAAAATTTTTAAATCTGTACCTTTCAAATACCCCAGACCAGTTACTAAAGTTCCAAAAAAGTTTTTAAAGTATTCCGGAGTCTTCACAAAAGAGCCCTTTTTTCCTGACGACCTGAACTGGGACCCGCTTTCGTCTATGGACTTGTCACAAAAAATCTTTCTCTGGTCTGGCGCTCCCAACTTGTAAACAAGGCAGCTAGGTAGTCCAATGGGCTACAGAAGACTTCAGGGGCAATTCGGACACCACGTGTTTGAATCACACACAGGAGCAGATGCTCAGGTGTAAACAGAATACACAAATTTCCCAGCTCACCTGCTTTATAAATTCGAATAAAAATTTAATTAAACTTGATTTAAAAATTAGTAAAGTTGTGTAAATCATGGGCAAGGTGTCAGCCAAGAAGCCCAAGGGCGTGGGCGTTCAGGACAAGAAAGGCTTCAAGCAGAACATGCGTCTGGAGCATGCCAAGTTCGGACAGCATTTACTTCGAAACCCGATGATTGTGGACAGCATGGTGGAACGGGCAGCGATAAGAACAAGTGACACTGTGCTTGAGGTAACCTTTTAAAGGCTCTTTTGGAATGTTAGTTTTATTGAGATTCTTTAGTTAATTGTGTTGATTTTTTCTTGAAGATTGGTCCCGGTACAGGAAACTTGACAATTAAGCTACTACCCAAAGCCAAGAAGGTAATTGCCTTTGAAGTGGACCAGAGGATGGTGGCAGAAGTGATCAAGCGAGCGAGGAATGCGGGCATGGAAAGGAAACTGGAAGTGGTGGTGGGCGACGTGTGCAAATCTGGGGATCTTCCGCCCTTTGACATTTGCGTGGCTAATATACCCTACCAAATCAGTTCGCCTTTGGTGTTCAAGCTGCTTTTGCACAGGTAATTAAAGTTAACAACTGAATTGGCTTAAAAATAACTGTAATTCAATTAAATTGTAATTAATTTCATTTTAGACCTGCGTTCCGCTGTGCTATTCTAATGGTTCAGCGAGAATTTGCACAGCGACTTGTGGCTCAGCCTGGAGACAAACTGTATTGCAGATTATCGCTTAACACACAACTGTTAGCTCGTGTGGAACATTTAATTAAAGTTGGCAAGAACAATTTCCGTCCTCCACCCAAAGTAGACTCCTCTGTAATCCGAATCGAGCCCCGTGTGCCGCCACCCCCTCTCAACTTTGGCGAGTGGGACGCCCTCACCAGAATCGCCTTTTCCAGGAAAAACAAAACCCTTCTGGCAAACTTTAAGGGCACCACAGTTATTACCAGCTTAACCAGAAACTACGCTGCCACGCATCCCGAACTTGTGAAAACCCAGTCAGAAGTTATTTCTTCTACAACGCCAGTATCTACTCCAACTCCAAAAGTTTTAGTAAAACCGTTAATCTCCAGTGCATCCAATGACGAAGATGCCACATCGTCTAACGGTCAGTTGACCTTTGAACAATTGGAAAAGCTGGTAATGTCAAAGGTGGAAAAAGTACTGGAAGCGACAAAGTTTAAGGAGAAAAGGGCACGGAGTTTGGATGTGGATGACTTTATCAAGTTACTAGTGGAGTTTAACAAGGAGGGCATACATTTTGTGTAACAATTAAATATTTTGTTGAGTTTTTTGTGTATGAAATTATCTTAATAAACGTACAAAACGCAATTAACTTTTTAAAAACTAGTTTAAAAGTTGCATTGTGTCCATTTATTATTGTCTGCACATCATTTCATATATTTTTTTGGTTTTTGAAGAAAGACTAACACTATCAAGTAGTGTTTTTGTATGAATAAATTAAAATTAAGTTTATACAGTTTAAAATGGCATAAAAATTGTGTTGGTGGTGACATTCAAGCGTAAAATATTACTGTTTTTGTACTGAATCTGTATTTAAAATGTTGCAATGTTTGTGCTTAAAAATCTTCACAAGGTTTGCATTGTACTAAATTAATCATTAAAAATGGCCGCAGCAATTCTTCTTCGGGTTACCACCGGAGGATTCACTGAAGTGGATTGTGCTGTAGTTCGGGTCATTAGTATACTGGTGGCGGTTTGTTTAGCCTGTGTTCCATCAAAGTGAATCTCCCGAAATCGGTTTTGCGTTGCGTTTTGTTGGGATGGAATGCTCATGTAATCTACACGGACCCTATCCATGTTGTTATCATCATTATGATTGACTGGAGAAGAACTGCTGGGCTGACGCTGAAACTGGTTAAGGGATGAACACGTGGACGAGGAAATGGATGAGCGTTGCTGGTGGGAAGAGCGACTATTATAACTTTCTTGAGAGGGCAACTTGGTAATTCCTGGAATTTCTGTGCGCTTTCTTTCCTGTTGCTGTTGATTCTGTTTTGTGGATGAAGAAGGAAGGGGTGATTTACCGTTAGAAGCAGAAGGACCCTTAGAAGAACCCGGTTTATGTATAACGGTTACATTCTCTGGGGCTAGAAACGCGCAATCTAAATCTGATAAGTTTGTGTTATCATGATTCAGCATGTCAATCACATCACCCAGACTATCCAAGTCGTAGCCTTTTGGTTTTCTTCGTTGTTCCAAGTTATTGATTGGGCTATTTCCGGTTTGATTCAGGTCTTGTTGTTGAATATGCTGTCGGACTAAACAAGACCTGCGAAAAGCGCTGTTGGTTGAGTTTGAACTAGAAAGTGAAGTAGGAAGCTTTGGAACGGGTTCGGATGTTCTTCTGCTTTGGTTTTGCATCTTGCTCCGATTATTATTTGCCTCAACGCTGCGCATTAATATCTGCTCGGCATACTTTATGGGATCCACCAACGGCGAAGTGACTGTGACAGGCACTGCGGTAACTCCAGAAAATGTGGACGAGTCTGAACCGCTGTTTTGCTTTTTGCCTGAACTGGCCAAGCTTCTTATGGAACCACCACCTGCTCCCAGTGAGCTTCTCAAGTTTAATCCTGCAGTGTACTTGCTAATGTCTGGAATGATTGGCAAGGAAAGATCCGTTTGAACCCCACGCTCCTGCGACCTTGTTGAAGATACTGAGTGAATGCTGAACACGGAAGTGTCTGACTTTCTGGAAGTTACGCTTTGTACTGCTGGGCTGCTTTGGAAGTCGTAGTTTGGAAAATTAGCTCCAAGAGTGGATCTTCGTGGACTTTGTATCATTTTAATTGGTGAGTCGTTAAGAGGTCCTGGACGTTGATGATTGTGAATATTGTGATGATGGTGGAGATTGTGACGAGATGGCGAGTTCTGGGGTGGATGTGGTTCTCGACCATTGGGCAATTTCTCTGGACCAACAAACTTGGCGTCAATTTTCACAAGAAGTTTTCCTTTGGAGGTGTCCTCGATTGGATCATGGACATCAAGCCACTATAAAAATCATAAGAATTGATTAGCTAATCACTCAGTTTAAAAATAATCATGTCAATTTCTTAAAGTTGTTACCTGTACCGAAGGATTCAAGTTTGGCGTTTTCAACTGCTCATCCACCGAACAAGTGGTCATTCCCAAGAAGCTCGTTTTACTCGCCGAAATGCCTCCATCCCCTCCGCCGCCTCCTACAATAGCGCCTCTCTGATCCTGCCAAGTTTCCACAAAAACCGTGGTGTCCTTCCCACTCATTAATAAAAAGGGTTGAATCATCGGCAGTCTTGGAAGTTTTATGAAGGTGACATCCGGAGGCACTTCAATATGTGCCCACCACGTTTTTACCCTATATCTGGGCATGTAACTTGGGCGGAGGGGCACGGAAGACGCCAAAATTTCCAGTGAAATGTCCACCATTTTCCAACAATACAAATTTCCAAACTGGTCATTTAAAGCTATTCAAATTACATTTATCACTTGGTACAGGGCTCACATTGTACTTTAAATCTTCTTTAGTGTTTTAGTTAGCTAATTAATTTAATTTCAATCATTTGTCAAGTTTTTAACCAAATTTCCTTCTGGCTGGAGCAAATTTGATCAAGTGTTGTGTTTGTACACCAAGTGCAGATACATAGGTAGAGATACTCAATGAGCACATGAGTCGGGGCAGTCATCTGGTCAGCCAAAACAAGCAGCACACTGCGATCTTCAAACCACAAAAATACTGCGACTTATCTTAAAATAGCTTATCATTGATCATGGTTAAAGTTAACGTGGGATAACGTATGACTGACTAGCTATAGTCTTCCGAACCACTCGGATCATCAAATTTGGTGTGAAGTAATCGATAAGTCCAGCTTATCGAAAGGATGTCGACGTTAACCTTAATGAGATTGTACCTGAGGCACCAGAGCCTTCCCAGACTGCCTCTGCCCTGCATTGGCAACGCTGGAATCCTCTACTCCGGTCCATTGATTGACCGATACCGGTCTGTGTTGATGGACGAATCGGTTAAAACAACGGCTACAGGGGAACTTGCGGGTACTTCCAAGATTTTGGGGAAGAAGGGGTCTATCGGCTCATTGTTTTTCAGGTAAGTGGAAAATCTAAGTTGAGTTGGAAGTTAAGTGACAGGAGATTTTTAATTAATTTTCATTTCTATTTCCCCAGACGCTACTCAACTTCAGTGGACGATATCAAAAAGGCAGAGAAGGTCCGTCTGGACAAGAACAAGTTTAAACTGAAAACCCTTGAGACTGTCAAAGTGATGGTGGTAACGGACACGGGCTCCTTGACTGGGATGACGCTTCAGGAAGCGAATAAATTGGCAAAGAAGAAGGGCATGAATCTAGTTCACATTACGAATCCTAAGGAAAAGCCAATTCAAACGGAGAAGGAGATTTACAAGCTGGTATCCAGATTAGCGGAAGTTGAGGAGGAAGGGGTGGAAGTGGAAGAGGGGGACTTTTCAGCTGGAGCTACTCCAAGTAAGCAGAAGGAAGTGAAGACCGTGCTGCTGAGGAGTAACACGGGGGAACATGATGTCAACTCCAAGCTGAAAAGTATGGCCAAGTGGATTCAGAAGGGACATCGGATTCGTGTGATTATTTCTCAGGCGGGGGATAAAGGGAGTGCAGTAGGTTGATTGGAAAATATATTATTTTTCAGTTTTTACTTCAGTTTTTTTGTAAAATTAGCTAATAAATATTGTTTAGCATTAATTTATTGTAATTTTTGTTTGTAGGAGTCCATCTTTAAAACGATTGAAACGCAAATGAAGGAAGTAGAAGGCCAAATTCAGCAAAAGATTACGAAAGGAAATGATCTTAGATTTTACATAGGTCCTCCAAAAAAGCTCAAAACGCAACCAACACCCGTACCCCCTTCAAAATCAAAACAGAAAGCAAATAAGGAAAAGACGAGTGACAATAAGGATTCTGATGATAGTGACGACGATGATGACCAAGTAGACAATAAGAAAAAGCAAGCTAGTAGATAATCATTTATAAAGTGTTAATATAGGTAATCTCTGTAAACCTAAGAACATCAAGTGCTAAGTTAACTGGTATTTTGATAAAGTGTTCTTGATATGACCTTTATTCTGTATAAAAAATTTACTAGTAGAGTTCGGTGGGCATCAAAACGCTCACTTTTAATAAAATCTACGCTGAAACACCGAAATTGTTGGAAGAGTGGACATAACATAATAACATTTTTGTAGAAGAGTCCTTCATCCTCTAAAAGTCATTTTCGTAAAGCATCTTATTCCGGTGCAAAGTCCAAGGTCCATTCTTAGTGAAATAACGGTATCAAAATTATTTTTTCAAGAGTTATTTTTGTCCCTATAAAACTGTATTAGCATAGATGGCATTTTCTCTTATGATTTTCGTTTGTCAACTTAGACTCTTCTGTTTAGACTGCAGTGAAGTGTTTTTGTCACTGCGTCATTCTCTAAAAGATCATGTGCTTCTTTTTCTTCTTATATTTCTTTTAGCAGACCCAAAAACCTCGAGTATTATGTTTCAACCTATCAATTATAATTGCACCGAACGGTTTTCATTGGTTTTTCATAGTTTAGTAGGCAGTAGGAATGCAAGGATGCACAATGTTCCTTTGAGAAACATGAACATCGGTTTTGTCCTTGCTGCTAACGCTAACTTGTATGATCAAAGCCTAAAACATATATTTTTACATGCATAACCCTTTTTTCTACTAAAAGCTTAATATTGAAGCCCCGAAATATCCACAGAAGCCTTTAGTATAGGGTTATACGCGTAACAAGTTCATAGCTTCTGGTTAAATATTATACGAATGGGCTTCCAAAATCCTACTTGACTTTACTCAGAAGAACTGAGAGAACATTTT
Source organism: Entomobrya proxima (assembly GCA_029691765.1). Taxonomy (NCBI): domain Eukaryota; kingdom Metazoa; phylum Arthropoda; class Collembola; order Entomobryomorpha; family Entomobryidae; genus Entomobrya; species Entomobrya proxima. The sequence goes on from CM056168.1 coordinate 387,235, forward strand.
CGACATTTCCCCTACTCACTGCTGATCTTGAACATTCGCCTTTCACGTGCTCTTCTGTCTTCTTACGTCTACTTTATCCTATCTCTCTGCTTTGTAGCGTTTCCCAGCAAGTAGCATATAAAAAACGTACGGGTTTTTGCACACAGAAAGGACATTCCACCTTGTCCAGTAAAAAAATTGCACAATTTTCTCCAGAAGATCACCTGTGTGCCAAATTAATCAACATGGTTTAGTATGTGTGGCGAGATACATTATAAATCCGTGTACATGTAAACTAAATGGAAGTGCTTTCAGAAGAGCCATATTTTTCTGCTGAATACCTTTTGCACAAATTGTATACATGACAGTTTGCACAAGTAATCTTGCAGGGAGTTCAAGGAAAACGCCAGTTTCTCACGCTAATTTTGCTTTTATTGGGAAAATATATATTGCCAATTGCAAGCCCATTTAATCTCGGGTTGTAGCAATAATGTACATTTATTAAAACCAGTGCTTGTGCAAAAAGTGAGGATTTAAATGAACTTTTAAGTAGCTCAGGTAAGTCAAGTCATTCTTTTAACTTTGAATGGTTTTCTTCCTGTTTCCCCATATCCCATTTTGCACAAGTCAAAGAATATAATAAGCAATTTGTGAAAATTGCATTAAAATGCAACCCAGAAAAGATTGAATGTTAGGTTGGGGACGATATGATCGTTAAACATTTCCTTCCTGATCAACCTTCACCCGACCGCTATACCACATTCAACCATTGAAGAAGGGATTTGCTAAGTATACTTAGCAAATCCCTTCTTCAATGACATTCAACATTATGCAAAATGGTGTTAGTGTGCTATACCGCATTTTACTTGATCTCGAACCATTTTTTTCAAGCTTTTGTTTACTGCACTTTTGTACTTTAGTTAATGAACTGCGGAATAGTGTAGAAAATGCATTAACTTTGAAAATTATGGTGGTTATAGGATGTTTAGCAATTTTTATGCATTTATTTCATTGTTTCTTCCGATCTTTATGGCATTAGATGCTTCTAGGTTTTAAGCAGCGCTGCTAATTTATTGGAGGATTATTGCAGATTTATTATTCATTTAACAATAAAATCAAAACACAGGAGAAAAAATAGACGTTCCATAAACTTCTAGCTTGCAAGAAGACAACCTTTCAATTTCATTCTCAAGTTTATATGGAATATTAAGCAAAGAACTGTTTTTGCAGAGACGCGTTTTGAATTGTAACTGCGCAGCATTTAAAAAGAATGTACTTTTTAATCTAGAACACAGAATTATTTCTGAAAGTTGTACGAATAATATTGCTTTGTAAAAATTAAATTAATTTCAAACCAGATTTTCGAAGCAGGTTACTGCTGCACTATTCAGATTCACATTAGCTCCATTTTAATTTCGAATGCGTCATCGGCATGTAATATTATAATTGTTTTGTACTATGTACCTTAAAAACTAAGGACCACTTAAAATGTTTTGTAACTTGGTTTTTACTATTTCAATGCACATTCAGATTTTAACATGCACAATTTTAATATGGGATAATGTTCTGTGCGTATGCTGCATCGTACCTCTGCAACCCCATCAGAATGATTAAATATAATGATGATTATGAATAAATATTATTTGTACAGCAGCAGCAGCTCATAGATCATTAATTAATTGGCTTGTTATTGTCATTTTGGTACGTTTGCTTATTGTGTTTGCTGAACCAAATCAAAACAAAATAATTTTTGGGACGAATTGTCAAAATGGATGTTGGCTATTATAAAAATCACTGCATGGGCTATGGTAATGTGCATAGGTAGTTGGGTAGTTTGCAAACGACATTAGCAAATGCATATGTAGCAAATCAGTGATTTTGATGAACTTGACAAATTTTTGATCGTAAAATGATTCCTTAAGTATTTCTTAATGCATTTAGCATATTGCCAATAACGCATTTTGTTTGTCCTATTCGTAATCTCAACAATTGACAATAATGATTGTCCATGAAATTCATAATTTATTCGCTGTGACTTGTGAGTCAGTATGATGTTCTTTCAACAGTCATTTCGGTACTGAAGGCCCTAATCGAGTGACTAATATGTTTTCGAGCATCTCTGTTAGCTTGTACAGCAATAATGTTAGTCACTCCTGTGCTATGCGTTAATCATGATGTAAATGTACCTTGACTTGTAGTTGTGTTATGTAAAAGCAAGGTGGACAATGGACATTGGTCATTTGCAAATCATCATCATTGTTAATCTTTTGTACAGCAAGGCGAATCTATCAAATTCGTTATACCAAATTATTACATAAGGTTACTACAACAAAAAATGTAGAATCGCCATGAAAAACTATCATGGGTTGGCTTTGAGGGTGAGGTGAATGAAGGGGAAGGCAAGATATAAGGACCTGCGAAAGGGCTCTAGATTCTAGAGAATTCTTAAAAGGGTCACTAGCCTCTCGAACATTCTTTATTGAGGCATAACTACTATGTACGAATACTAGTACAGTGCAGTTTTGCACACTACAAATTTGCACAAGTACTTTTTTGTTGGAAAATATTATAGCAGATTGCAATTTGCTTGGCAATTTGTGTTTTTCTTGACGGTCCAGACCTTTTGGTTTGGTTCGTACCAGGGAGTAACTGCTACTGCTACAAAAAATACGCTGAATTAAATTTTTTAATGAGTTCATCAGGATTGGAGGCATACCGTGAGAATAAATTCTTCGTTTTCTCATCATTTCTTTTTACATGGAAATTGCAATTGAAATAGATAATTATAGATAGATAGATAGATAAATAACACTTATTGGTACCCAGTACCTGTCACACAGTTTGGAAACTTGCCTTTCTGATTTCAAATTGCATTGGTAGATTTAGCAAGAAAAGCAATCATGCATTTAACAAATTGCTGAGAAAATACCTCTTGTGCTAATGAGTCAAATGGTCTGGCATCAGCACACATTTCTAATTGGGTTTACGAACTATTTCAAACGCTTGACGATTTTAGGAAAACATGGCTTAATTGACACATGCTTATGTTGGTCCTTCAATATTATGTTGTTCACCCTTTCCACGTGTCTGTTTAAACAATGGGCATTGTTAAAGCAAGAACGCGACATTTTTTATAAAAACAACAACTTAGTACGCATTTTTTGCAAAGTTTTTACCAGTTCCAGACATGCAACCTTGATAATGCAAAAATATGCAAACTTAATAAAATATTCTTTTTCTGAAATTGCAGGAATGCAAAAAGCATTATCGTCAGTTACGCAACCAGACCCTTTCTTGTCTTGGGTACTAATTATCTGCATAATCATCTTCGTGCCGTAATAATGCGTGGGTAATACCGCATCCCAAAAAAGCTGAATGCTATCTCAAGAAAAGCCTGCAAAAACATCAGCAGCAGCACCAACAACGGACAAATTAGCAAAAAAGGCTAGTAGCAACGATATAGGCGTCCCAACGCCAGTAACGTCATCATCGTCATCTGAGCAGTGCCAAAACCCACATTTACATAGCCAAGAAGAAGGTTGGACCAGTGGACAAGCTGGTGGAGGAGAACCTGTTACCACAACTGGTGGTAATTCTATTGCGGAAGAAATCAAAGAAGGTCAGAGTGGGTCGGAGAACAAAGAGGAAATTCCACCATGTTCGCGTCCACTGCTGGAGTCAATTTTTGGCTACTTCTCGCGAAAAATGCCAGCCGCTCTTACGGAACTGTTGTTAGAGCTGGGGTGAGTATATGTAATTTGCACAGTAAAATAATTGCAAAATAAATTGCTTCTGCTTTGAAATTTCTACCCATTTTCTCTTACATCCTTGCTTTGCCCCTGCCCTTTTCTCAGAAATAAGTAGTTTTTTAATGGCTCGGGTTTCCCTTTCAACTTGGTTGGAGCTTCTATAATAATAATTACATATTATTCAATACTTTTTTCAGAACATGCTTTTTTGCTTTAAAATTAATTAGATCGTTTCTAGAACAGAACTTTTTCCATTTTACAAAAAGTTTAGAGAGTTGGGGTGACCCTTCCTTTAGTTTCCACACGTGTACTTTTTTCTTTTATTCTCCAGACAATCAATCCAGCGTCCAGATACGCTTTTCCTTAAATGTTTAATTACTTTGCTAACTGACGTTAATAAGATGCCGCATTGTTGATTGTTTGGAAGTATTTTTATGATTTAATGATGAATGAGAATGCTATCCAGCAGACCAAGACATACACGCGCTAAATGTCAGTGAGAAAAACAACAACATTAAAAAATTGTAAATAAAAAGCAGCATGAATGAACTCAAGATAACTTTCTCAACATTTGAGACAACAAGTTGACGAATGATTGACTGCATTTGACATAACAAAAATGTGAAATGACAAAGATAGCTAGAATTCTTTAATTAAGACTTTAAGACAGTTTTAGTGAAAAAAGTATGAAATGAACCATCAACAAAAATTATCTAATCCAATCAAGCATCCAGCATGCTTTGGTGAGTTTCGCAATCAGTAGGATATTATGTTTTGCAATAATTAAGCAAGTTGAAGGAGTCAAGGGTTGACAAGAGATAACATTTACTGGAAAAATTGATGCCAATTATGAATGTAACTTGTAAGATTGTAAAAGGTCATAAATTGTCTAAAAATGTCTATTTTATTGCATAAACACGAGCAGGGATTGGTTATCAATTTGCAAAGAAAGGGATTGCCATGAAAGGAGCTGCGTTTCAGATTTGCGATTTTGATAAAAACGAATGTGAATTGAGCAACAATTTTTCAATATTGTTGACTATAAAACAAGGTACATTTAAAAGATTGAACAGAGGAGGATGTGGTTAATGCAACAAACCACAACATGACCTGCTTTCAGGTTATCCAAAAAAGATAACGAAAGTTTTATGACAGTTTGCTATCCGAGCGTCAAGCACCGCAAGATAAGGATTTTAAAGCAAGTATTACTAAAAGCATGAACCAGGTACTAGGTAAGGTACCTGATTTCACATTTTTCTAGATGTGGTTATCAGGTTATTTATTATTTGAATTAATCGACTGGAAAACTGAAGAAAGTTACCGCGTCAATAGCTAAATATGCGACTATAAAGGAAAATCCCAACTTTTTGTTGATTTCTTCTCGGATAAATTATTCTTCCCATTAGCTTACCGTAATACCCCGTATCAAATCACAGGCATTAAACTGTGTAGTGTTTTCCATAAAAATTTTATCGTGTTCACATTCACACGCAATGCGTTTTAACAATCCAAATTAAGGTTAATTGACGCAGGTCACACGTTTACTATTGAAACAAAAGCACTTGTAACGCAAGTATGACGTCAATTCTGCCTGCATCATAAAAACAAGAGACTATTCAAGAACCTGGAAACTTGGGCGAGAAAGTTCGTTCGAAAAGTAGTTCGAAAATTTACGAAGCTTTAAGAAAAGGTTTTACGTGCGAGACATCCTTATTGCAAAAATGAATGAACTTGAACTTGAAGAAGAAATCAAAATTCCAGACAAAGAGGTCATTATAGCTTAAAGTTTAACGATTTACAGTTTGAAAGGGAAACAATTAGCAAATTTTTCAAATGGATTTATGTACACCTGCTACAATATATCATTATCATTCATTCTAGAACGCTTCTCAAGTTGACATAAACAACTTCAAGAGCAGGATAATGACCATTAACTCTGGAACATGTATAGGTAAAAGTAAAATGCACTTATTATGCATGACTGATTGTAAATGTGACACTGACTAAAAATGACATTTCGACAACATTCATCATAAAACTTCCTCTACTTTTGACTTTATTTACCAAATGGTAATTCAACCCGTTCACCTTTAAATATGATCATGGACTTGTGTACGTTTTTACTATGTTTTATGCACCATTATAATATATTATACGCTTTTTAACTGCTAATTAAATATATTGAGAAGCAATTTTAACTGCTGAACGTGCTCAGAGCGTGGCTTCTGTTTTCCATTATTCTTTTGCCAATCTTACTTTTTACACACGATATTATGCAATAAAGCAGCGTATTTTGCAGCGTTTAGGTATATACAAGCGCAGCGCTTTGTGTATGTATAAAAGTAGTGCAAAAATTGTTCGCAGCGTTTGTCAGTTTTTTGTTGCTATTTGCTTTTGCCAACGAACATCAAAACTGTGTAGGCTTGCTGAGCAAGCGTTCATTCTGCTGTCAGTACGCTGCTTGGAAGGTTGACGCTGAATTGCTCGCGCTGAAAGTAAAATAGAAAGAATAGTAGTTTTTGCCACAAAACAGTAGTACAGTTAATAAAATTGCATAAAAATCTGAAAATTGTTTAATTTTGGAAAATAATGCACTTTCGACACTGTGGTTGTATTGATTGCATGCGTGCCCGTTATTCCCTCCCGATTGTTTCAGTCGTTCTGACAGTTTCCTCCAGATTCCTGCAAATCCATGCATTGCGACAAACAAAGAAAGCAGTGTACTAAATAGTTTTGGAAATTGGAAAGTTACCATTTTTAAGGCCGTTGACGTGCTCTTTGTTCTAGAACTTTAGAAAAACTGGTTTTTCGAACACTTTATCATTTTTGAATTGCATGACACGTGTGAAGTGACTTTAGATTGCACATTGCCCATCTTGTCCAGTAAAACTTTGTGTGTCAGTGACCTGCACTTATGCTGCGCTGTGTGAACTTTTGATAACTGACACTTACAGTTAAAACTTTAAAGTTTCTTGAGGTAATTGTGTTTAAACGTTAATTGTTACCTGCTGCTCTTGGTCTCTGGGTTTGGTTGCTTCTTTGGGGGGCTGTTCCTTGCCTTCTTTAAATCTCCTCCTGGTATTCTACTCATCCCCTCTGCAAAACGCAAAACGCCATCATGGTGGTGGTTGAAATTCGCGATGATCACACTAATGAACAAAGGACTGAATGGGATGATTGGAAAAAGGGTTCCTTTCGAATTGGTCGACCCCAGTTTCCACGCAAGGTGAGAATTGTGGAGGTTGGACCTCGGGATGGACTCCAGAATGAAGCCAGTATTGTTCCTGCCACTGACAAGATTGAGTTTATTAACAGACTGAGTCTCTCCGGACTGCAGACCATTGAAGTGACCAGGTAGGTTCTTAATTACAAGATATTTAACAAAATTATTTCAACATTTTTAAATTTTGGGGCTACTTGATAATAAATTTTTTAAATTCTGTTTTAACAGCTTTGTGTCGCCAAAATGGGTACCGCAAATGGGAGACAACAAAGAAGTGTTCTCGAAAATTACCAAAAAGCCTGGAATCAGCTACCCCGTTCTGGTACCGAATCTCAAGGGTCTCGAGTCTGCTGTAAGTACAATTAGCATTTTAAAACCTCGTCATTAACCAATCATAGAACTTAAAAACTAATCATTCATTTTTTGTCTTTTTAGCTGGAAGTCGGAGCAAAGGAAATTGCCATTTTTGGCGCAGCCTCAGAAACATTTAGTCGTAAAAACATAAATTGCTCCATATCCGAATCCCTCCAGCGCTTTCAAGAGGTGGTAACCGTAGCCAAAGAAAAAGACATTAAAATCCGAGGCTACGTTAGCTGTGCCGTTGGATGTCCCTACGAAGGTCCCATTGCCCCCAAGGCTGTGGCCAATGTAGCAAAGCAAATGTATGACATGGGCTGTTACGAAATTTCATTGGGAGACACAATCGGTGTGGGCACTCCTGGCTCCATGCGTGCCATGCTGGAAGAGGTTCTTAACGTATTACCCTTGGAAGCCGTAGCTGTTCATTGTCACGACACTTATGGCCAGGCTCTTGTCAATATTCTTACCGCGCTTGAGGTAAATAACACGAAAAAGCAATTACCCGTTTTTTTCGGGTGTAACCACACTTATCTTTCATGATCACCCGGTGTTCATGCGGGTAACGTGTGATGATAAGCTATAATCAATCACGCACTTCCAATCTGACATCTAATTTTATTTGCTTTTTCATTAACAGCTTGGCGTTAGCGTGGTTGACTCATCCGTAGCGGGTTTGGGTGGTTGTCCTTATGCCAAAGGGGCAAGTGGGAATGTGGCTACCGAGGACGTTGTCTACATGCTCCAGGGAATGCACATTGAAACGGGAGTGGATCTTAGGAAGCTACTCTCCGCATCCGAGTACATTTGTTCGGTGCTGAAACGGGAGACCAACTCCAAGGCAGGCTTGGCCTTGAGTAGAAATACTAATAATAAAACTTGTAGTATGAATAACAGTAGCGCTAATAATAACGCGTAGACTCCCACTCACAAAAAAATCTAATTAGAATTGTTTTTCACAAAAAAAGACTTGATAAGAATAAGTTGTAGATGATAAGCAGAAACAAGAACACATACAACTTGTTATCTATTTATTTTAGCAATATGAAATAGCAGCTAGTTGTAAATCCAAAACGAATTAGTTGTAGGATAAGCTATTTTTGTTATAAAATACCAGCTAATTATTTACATATCTTTTACTGTACTCATTTGAATTGATGAAGATAGGGATGTGCTACAACACGTGCATTAAGCGCTGTGATGATTTTTAAGAAACTATTTTTTGATCAAAGAAATGATAAGCGACCAAAGTATACGATGAGCAGTGTGTGGTCAGTGGACACACGTAACGTTTCGTTTTCAATTTTAATTACTTTTTAAGACAAGTGTTTAAGGTAGTAAAGATGATTTGAGTTTTAGTCTAGTGGAATATTTACAACAAAGTGTGATAAATATATACTGAATATATGTTTGTCCCGAAGAATTGTAAAAGATCTGATTTGATGTACTTTTTATTATTATAACATTGTGCGCGGTTGCGGTTACAAGTTACAAGGCTTGAACTGTTTTTAAACATTAGATAAGGAACAATATGAATTGATAATAAACTACGAAAGTAATATCGAATACAATTTATTTTTTTCAATTTCAATCATTTCACAAACTCAAATTTGCAGAGTTCTAAAACTTACAAGGCTTTATGATTGAAAGTTCTCACTGCTACGCAGTGTATCCGATGTTTTATGTAGATGGGCGTTAGCGGCTTTTAGTTTTGCCTCGTCGGCTGGTCGATCCACATTAAACTGTTCATTAAACTCCCGAAACTCCTCCTCCAATTTTCGGTTCTCACATTCCTGTAGTAATTTTTCATATTGATACACGACTTTCCAAGCAGCCTCTTCCAACCGTCTTTTACGCTCTGCCTGAATGCAGAGTGTTCGAATTCGACTTTTCCGACACATGTATCCGCAAATAAACAGAATAATCCCTAATTTGGAAGAATGAAACAAATAAATATTATTCATATAATAATATTTAAACCAAATGATTAATTCATATATGTAATGATTCTTACATAATATCAAGAGTATAATGAAAACTAGTAAAGTTATCAAAGCGTCAATCTCAGCCACCTCTGGAAGGTGCACACCAAAAATTGTGTAGTATTCGCAGAGACTCTCAGTAGGATCTAGTGCGATGGCCATGAATATATACCTATCGGAGAATGAATAGTTAAAATTGTTGGTAATGAAATTAAAGCCAACATAAATGTAAATACAAACTTACACTTCCTGACTTCTTTTGCTCCAAGTTATCTTATTTTCTGAAAATAAAATACAAAAATGAATTTGTAACAATAGTGCTTTGAAAGAGTATGATCTGAAAGTCTATTCACATACCACCCAGTCTTTCTAAGATTGGTAACGGCTGTGCAAGATGCCTTCTCTGCTCCTCCTCAGACAGAGTGCTCAACTTTGGAAAAGAATCGTTTTCAGTTTTACGGAAAAAACTTCGCCACATTTTGCAGTCACGATAAGTCTAATAAACGACATTTAAAAAATAATATAAGCTACAGAATAAATTGGCATTTAAGTTTCAATAAGTTTAGTTTTGCATACCACACGATTCACAATATTAATCGGGTGATCCACAGCGTCAGGTATAAACAATTGGTCTCCATATTCTAGCTCCTCAATTTCTTCTATAGATTTGGCATTGTTGATCTCTTTTTCATCTTTAAGACTGACTTGTTTTCCATAAGCAAGTCTAAACATTCTCTGTCGATGTACCCATTCCTCAGTTGCGTTTGTCAAGTTTAAGGGTACATGTGTGCATCCATAATCTTCATACTTTTTGCGAAACGCAAATCCTTTAGATCCAAACAACTCAATAAGTAAAAAGCTGCCGTTATACAGTGTACCCAACGAACTATTGAAATTCGTATCCGCGGTAGCTATCCGTAAATCAGGCACAAACGTTTCGTCTTTGTACGGTTCCAAGGGACAGCCAAACCGAAGATAATCATAAACAATGATTAAATCCCCAGTTTCCCTGTCTAGTTTGATAAGCTGCTTTCCGTCTTTCTCATCTAGTCCCATCCAGTAGCCAGCAAGATTAGGATTAAATTCGCCTCTCTTCAATCGGTACTCGAAAGCGGCTTTGGAGAAAGTTCCTTTTTTGCACTGCGGTCTGTGCTCGTCCTCATGAACAACTAGTCGTTTATTTCGACATTCAATGTGCACCGAAACGGTAGCCGCAGGCTGAACGTGACAACGGAATTCCACATTGTTAGCCAAGCCAATTTCCGTGTAAAAGCCAAACATGTTGCTATTCTCCGCTCCAAAGAAGGAGTCCACAAGTGCGGTTAGTCTTGGTTTGTAGTTACGAATTGCGTTCACATGAATGTCCCAATCATGAGCAAGATGTTCTTTTTCTTTACGCTGTCTATCAACAAAGGAGACATCTACCAAAATGCTTTTTTCTTCGGATGACACAAGGCCCAGGTGAATGTTTGGATGCCTATCGAAACTCGTAACTTCAACAATTCCTGCCTCGTTCACATCTAACGCCAAGTAACGCGGCTTTGCTGAAAATCCGTAAGTATTGCACACACTAACACCCAATTTACTGTTCCGCGCTTCAGCATCCATGTCCTCGTTTTCTTCGTAATAATACGAAACATCTAAGAAAGCCAAATTACGAATTAGTTATGATTCAGTTATTTAAAAAATGTTCAATAAATTCATTATTTTAGAAACATACCCTTAAAGAAGAAGAAATCCATGTGCACCAGCCGCATCCCATGTCGATTTGAATACAAAGCACATGAAATCAGTTTGTTGTGACTATAAACTAACTTCAACGCGACCCCGAAAAACGGCAGTCCACCTTCAGTGAAGCCTGGGAAGACAAAGTCATTTGATCGGATTGTGCTGATTATGTTGGCTGAAATATTAGGAAAGATTTTCCCAACCACCATTCTAAACTCCTTGTTGATCCCCAATAAACCGTATGCATACGTGTTCCTCATAGTCATAAAAACGACATTTTTACTCGGAGAAATCTCAATTAAAGGTGGCACATCCAGAGATTTTATACGGTACATTAACTGCCTTTGGTCAGAGGTACTGTTTATATTGTAACTGCAGTCGTTTGCTTGCGTACAATTAGCAGCAACGTTAGAAGTTCCAGCAAACTCTGACTGATGGGCATAAAACTGCGTATGAAACATTGTCCTTCCTCCGTTGGGCGAGTAGTACAACACTTCCTGACAGTTTTTCACCAGCAAAGTCACAGATGAAGGTACTCGAACCAGTTCAGGTGCAACAAACGCATTCTTGCATCCCGTCCAGTCCAAAGGAATCGTACTGCTTTTGCAAGTGAAAAGTCGCTCTGATCTTCTTTCGTCAATTATCACAAGTGGTAACTTTTCTTTCACACTAAAGGAGTATATAGCGTGATAATGGATCGGAGTTGCACATTCATTGAATGGATAGGTTACTTGTGGTTTTCCGCCTGTTGGATGCAATGGATATTTGCAAGGGGCAGGGTAAAAATTTCGCGAAGAACAGGAAGTAGTGGTTTGGCCGGAATTATTCTTGAAGGGTTCACTGTAGTCGCCAAAGCCCACACGACAGAGCACGTATAAAGCATCCTCCTCTTCCAGTACAGCTATGGACATGATCTGATCACAAAAGGATTCTTCGGGCGATTTTCTGGGAGTCTTTATAACAATATTTGACAGTTTCAGAAAGTACGCAACGGCTGGATCGTTTATAAAATTTTTCCTGCAATCCTGAATACTATCGCAATTAGAATCAGTCCATTGCTTGTTCCAGAAACTGGCACTTGATCTAATGTTCTGGAAGTGAAATGATAACAAATCAATAACATTTATATTGTATAAAATAAAATAAGTTAACTTGCGCTAGTAATAAAATGTTCGTACTCTAATTTCTTGTTGTAGCCACGATGGAGCCAAATCCACCTCAATTTCTCTGCCCAATCTTCTATACCTTACAAAGCGTCCCAAAGCACCTTCCGTTCTTAACTTGATATATCTACGCATTGCTCTCTTTCTAACTTCCAGGTCCTTTATATGTGATTCTGATGTAGTTTCCCCGAAAAAGAATCGTTTTTCTTTCATGGCCAATGTCAAAGAGTTCCAGTCAGGTACGGCTCGAAGGTCGATATATCCCGGGTGAAGCTCCTCCCCGCGTGTATTCTTCAAATCTTCCGTGTCCGGATGGTCCAGTAATTGATAATACAGTAGCCAACTGCCATACAGCTTATACATGCCCCAAATTAAGTTCAGCGCAGAATTATGTTCTGCAATCAATTTTGTTTTAAATGTATCCCCCAAATCAAAGGAAACGTAAAGCTCTTTTGGAACATCCACTCCTCTATTTGAGTAGGAAGAGTAGGCAGCAATCAGAGTACGTCTACAACCTGCCTTTTTACAGCAAAAACTGGAAGCAATTTTATTAATTGCAGGAAAAGTGTTTTTGTGCTTTCCCGTAGAGGATAAAAGTGTAGCTGCTTTGATGTTCAGTTGTTTTCTTAAAAAGTCACCGACTATGATAATCCCACAACGCATTCCCAAAATAAGTCGTCCTTGTACAAATGTAAAATCCAGAACTGTTCGTAGGTCCCCAGTTAACGCCCTGGGGACACTAGTGCACCCTTCACAGTTTGCTTTTGAGTCTGGAGTTTTGTCTACCAACTGGCACTTTTGATGGTCCATGATAAGGTCTCCTCTATCCTGGAAATACTTTTGTCGCCATTCACATTCTCCAGAAGTATCTGTCAATGGATTGGCGGTGAAATCGCGTTTTGTACTGAAATCACAGTCCTTTGGTTCCTCACTCGCCTTCCGACAAATTCCTCTGGGTTCAGTCTTATCGGATTTGGCCATTTGATTCAAAATAAGGTCGGATACGTACAGAGGATGTCCATGGGCATTGAAAATTGACTGGTTACTGTAGGACAGAAAGATCTTGCTGTGTGGATGTTCGTCGTTTTCAGTTTCATCGTACACTGCAATCAGTCCCAGGGCCACGATTGAGGTTCCCTCCTCCTTGTTACAGGGATAGTGCAACATCTTGGATGACTCCTTTTGAAACTTGAGCATATGAAAGTCCCCCAGTTCACCATTAGGACCTTTTAATAAACACAGTGCTGGCTTGTGAGACTTGAACTTTCCTTCTTCACATTCCTTTTCCAATTTGCGTTTAAGATGGCCTCGTTGTGCATCCGTTGTCCTTCCCGGCCATTCCAACACTTCAAAGTCCACAGAATAAGGAGGCACTGTTAGGTTATCTTTGTAATACGGCTCCACGTGCCCAATGTCCAAAACCGATTCTTGTTGGGTTGGAGGTGGGTTGGGGTGTTTGCAACTTGAGTCACATTTAACACAGTCCGGTTTGGTTTGAAGTTCAGTATTATATCGAAAGAATGGCAACTTTGTCATTATAAATCCACGTGGGGCTGAAACCGATAAGCATAAATATTAATTTAATAACTGCAAAGCTGATTAATAGGACCAAGAATCTTGGAACTTTAACTTGATTTAATGCAAACAAATGTCATACTTTTTGTAAGGTCCAGTATCGGATGTCCGTGGCCTTTGGTCAAATCCTGGGGACAAGTAAAGGGTAGATGAGTGCCCAATGGAAAGTTATTAAAACAAGTAGTCTCGTTTAAAATTTCTGCTCTCTGTTGCAAAATCAACTCTGTCAATTTAAAAACAATAATCCAATTAACTTTCATAGTACATACCTTATTTTATGATCCAACAAAATAACTTTTTAATATCAATGGAAAGCTTACCAAACCACTTGCTGGGTTCGCAGGGTTCGCAAACGGACCGTGTGTTGGTGTCCAGATCCACTTTCACGCAATCCCCGTCTGTGCCGTTTTGTGCGAATGCAACCGGAATAATTAGCCAGAGGAAAGCCGGAAGGAGTATCCTTATCACCTTATCAGGATGTCGTGACATCGCAGAGTTAGTATGCTTCAGTTGATGGAAAGCAAACTAATTACACCACTGCACTTCCAATTATTCGTTTTTACTGAATGAATTACTAAATGATTGTAATAGCCTTTAAACCAGAAACATTTAAAAACATCAGTTTCACAAAGACGAGGACGAAGACTGACTTTTCTTTTCTGTCGGATTTGACTGTTTGGCTGAAAATGCTACAAGTACCGAGGAGTTCATTGATTTTTGAATTTCCAAAGATCAAGATAGGTCATTGTACTTTAGTTGCCTGTATCGCTTATCATAAACTTTTATAACCCATCACACCGTATGAACGCAGGCAGGTCAGACAGGTAATTGACACAAATGCGTGTATATTTATTTGCGTCATTCAAAATGTCACAAAGTGCATGTGTAAAAGGTTTTAAAACATTTTGGTGCATTGGTTTAGCATATTAATTCGCGTTTCCTTTAAAGTACGCTTATAATCATACTAGAAGCTATAAACCGTTGACATAACCTAACATTTTTAAAAAGTTGATTAACGTCTGCCCCAACTTGTTGTAGACCCACTGGTGACACCCTGAGGCTCATGAGCATAGCGAAAGTGGCATTTTCTTGCAACTGCAACTTCCAACTTGGATTGAAAGTTCCAAGTTATCGATATCCAAATCGTTAATAAAATGTTTTGGGTCGCTACTACAAGAAAAGCAATGTAATGCAAAAAATGACGATGTAAACTTGGTATAATAATTGAGACAAATACGAGTTATGAGTTAGGATGAAAGAATGCATAAATGACGCTTTCTGAGTATGATGATGAAAATGATGGAATATAGTCAATTCAGATTAATGTCTTCTGCACTGTAATTGTTATAATATCTTGAAAACAAAAGCGTTGTTTTAATAATGATAATGGTCATCATTATCATCATCGTCTAAGTAAAAGTGCTGATGGTAGCGGTTTTGAAACGCAACGCTTTTATACGTCCCTTTCCTTTCGTTGCTCTCATTCATGACGATATTGTTCTTTCTGCAATTCTGAATCCATTAAAAATGTACTAACTTTTCGCGTCCAACAGAATGACATCATTGCAACGCATTTTTAAAGATATTATGATGACACATCGAAATACGTTTTCAGTTCATTCATTCATTTCGTCTTATAAACGGTGATGATATGTAATTGCACAGATATAAAAATGTTCAAAATGCTCATGATGATGATTCTTGTGGAATGCATTTCCGTAACTTAAACCCGTTCCCACTATGCACGATAATATGATGAGGAATATTTAATGAAAGTAGGTTGCGTTTCTACATCATTATTCCAGTATCTTTGTACATGCAGTTTATATGGTCAGTGGGTTTCCATCAATTTCCTACAGTGCATTCAACTCGTGTTTAGTTAAAACTAGTGTGGGAACGTTAGCGCTAATTCGATAATGCTAGTTCCTACAAACTTAGAAAACTGAAAAGAAACCGTGCATTGAAGGCTGTAGTGAAAGCTGTACGAACTTTGAATAACCGTTTATTTTTAAAATTAAAATAGTTTGGGATCTGTACCTCAAGTGTAAATCATGAAGTGCATACGCTTTCTCCAAGAAGTGGTGCTTATCTTAGTGATTTTTGCAACTTTGGATCTATTCACTGAGGTTTGACAAGTTTCAAAATTACGTGTCTCACAGTACCCTTTCACATATTTCGATAATAATTGCTTCATCTGTACATGTTCAATTTACATAGTGTCATGCATTAATGGTCATCACAAATGTCACCACACGATCCAGTTACCCCCCGGTACAGTCTCAAATTGCTTATCAGCTACCCCCAGCTCCATCTTATCATCCAGTTGGTGCGTACTACACTACAGGTTATCAACCAAACAGTGCAGTCATTCCCGTAGCAAAACCACCATGGCCAGTTAGTAGCCAAACCGTGCCATCGCCGGTATAAACATTTTAGAAAGTGATACCTAATGAAATTCAAACTTTTCAAACTGTATACCTAATTTGCAATGTAAATTCTAAAGGGGTTTCAATCAGCAGCCTCACAGCAGCCAGTATCTCAACCAGTCTATTTGCCAGCGTCAAATTCCGTTGTGCATGAGTCACCAAAATCTCCTCACGCGCCCCAAACTGTACCAGTTTATTCGTATGGACGCCCACAGGAAATAGTATGAATGTTTGTTATAATATTCAAGCTAATTATTTTTATACTTGTTAAAAAACTTTAAATCCCGTAATAATTTTATTTTCAGCCAACTTATAACCAGCCTAGTGTAGTAGCAGGGCCCAATCCAAACTCGGTATCTCAGAATGCCCCAAAGGCACAGGAAGCCATTCCTGGATTTCATCCTTACTATTATTACCGTTATGGATATCCGTACTACAGTCAAGGCAAGACTTTGTCTCAGATTATTCTGCCGCCACCCGTAGTGCAAGTTCAGGAGCCTCTCAAGTATTCCCCACCCGCTTCAGCAGCACCTGAAAATACACCACCCCAATTACCTCCACCACCTTCTCAGGATCCCGCATCTTCAGACGGACAATACTTTTACGGTCGAGCCTCGGATGGTAGCCTTATTGAAGACACAGCGGAAAATGTGGAAGGTGATTTGGAAACTGAACCGGAAGAAGATGTGGAGGAAGTGCAGGAACGCTCTCGCGTGATTGTTGCTGGTCCTAGTAACGTCATTAACTCTGCCGTTTCAAGTGCAAACTGCCCATACCACGGCTTCCATCCGAGAAGCAATACGTATGAAAAACGGTATCTATTATGTTTGCCAGGTGAGGACGGAGCGTTCCATGCAATAGAAGTGGAATGTCCATCCGAACAGACTTTCTCGTTGACCTTTCGAAGATGTGTGAGTTATTCAGTGTTGGAAAAGGAAAGGCGAATTTTGGATAATATTAAGGAGCAACATGAGAAGGAACCGGCTCCTTATGCTAGAGCCTACATTAAACCACCAAAGCAGCCATATTCGGCAAGAAGCTCGGATTCTACTACACCTTATAATCCGGTAGAAACGTATCCCACAACAACTTATACACCATACGAGTACACCACAACTGAAGCGCCTTACGAAGAGTACGCTTCGTACACTACAACTGAAGAGCCTTATGAGGAGAACCCTTCGTATACAACATCCGAAGCTCCTTACGAGGAATATTCCCCGTATACAACAACAGAGACCCCTTATGAAGGGTACCCTTCGTACACAACAACTGAAGCTTCTTACGAGGAATACACTTCGTACACTACAACAGAAGCCCCTTACGATGAGTACCCAACATACACTACAACTGAGGCGCCTTACGAGGAATACCCTTCATATACAACAACGGAGACGCCATCTGAAGGGTACCCCTCGACAACAGAAGCCACTTACGAGGAATATTCCCCGTATACAACAACAGAGACCCCTTATGAAGGGTACCCTTCGTACACAACTACTGAAGCTCCTTACGAGGAGTACCCATCCTATACTACAACCGAGGCGCCTTACGAAGAATATCCCTTGTATACGACAACAGAAACACCTTACGAGGAGTACCCTTCATATACAACAACTGAAGAGCCATACGAGGAGTATACGTCATATACTACTACAAACACGCCCTACGGAGAGTACCCTTCCTACACAACAACTGAAGGCCCTTACGAGGAATACCCTTCGTATACAACAACGGTTACCCCTTATGAATGGTACCCTTCGTACACTACAACAGAAGGCCAATACGAGGAGTACCCCTCTTATACTACAACAGAAACAGCTTATGAAGGGTACCCTTCGTATACAACAACGGAGACGCCTTACGAAGAGTATCCATCGTACACCACGACTGAAGCGCCATACGAGGAATACACCTCGTATACAACAACTGAAACACCTTACGAGGAGTACCCTTCTTACACTACACCGGAAAGCCCTTATGACGAGTACCCTTCGTACACAACAACCGAGGAGCCTTACGAAGAGTACAATTCCTACACAACATCTGAAGCGCCCTATGCGGATTACCCTTCGTACACAACGACTGAAGCCCCTTACGAGGAGTACACTTCGTATACAACAAAGGAGACCCCTTACGAAGAGTACCCTTCGTACACTACAACAGAAGCGCCTTATGAGGAGTTACCATCGTACACAACACCTGAAGCTCCTTACGAGGAATACCCTTCGTATACTACAACGGAGACGCCTTACGATGAGTACCCTTCGTATACAACAACAGATGCATCTTACGGGGAGTACCCTTCTTACACTAAAACAGAAAGCCCTTATGAGGAATACCCTTCGTATACGACAACTGAGGAGCCTTACGAGGAGTACAATTCCTACACAACATCTGAAGCCCCTTACAATGAGTACCCTTCGTACACAACAACAGAAACGCCTTACGAAGGGTACACATCGTATACTACAACTGAAGCTCCTTACGATGAGTACCCTTCATATACAACAACAGATGCATCTTACGGGGACTACCATTCCTATACTACAACTGAAACCCCTTATGAGGAATACCCTTCATATACAACAACGGGGACGCCTTACGAAGAGTATCCTTCGTACACCCCGACTGAAGCGCCATACGAGGAGTACCCTTCTTACACTACACCGGAAAGCCCTTATGACGAGTACCCTTCGTACACAACAACGGAAACGCCTTACGAGGAGTACCCTTCTTACACAACAACGGAAGCGCCTTATGAAGAGTACCCTTCATACACTACAACTGAAGCTCCTTACGAGGAATACACCTCGTATACAACAACGGAGACGCCTTACGAGGAGTACCCTTCGTACACTACAACTGAAGAGCCATATGCCGAGTACCCTTCGTACACAACAACAGAAACACCTTACGAGGAGTACCCTTCATATACAACAACTGAAGAGCCATATGCCGAGTACCCTTCGTATACAACAGAAACGCCTTACGAAGAATACACCTCGTATACAACAACTGAAACACCTTACGAGGAGTACCCTTCGTACACTACAACTGAAGCTCCTTACGAGGAATACCCCTCGTATACAACAACGGTGACGCCCTATGAAGAGTACCCAAGCCCATCAAATTATTCGGCAACATACACTTCGGATGGCTTCAACTTCCCCATGGAAGGTTTTGGAAGTTAGACTGCTACAAGCGACTTGATAAAGTATAACTATATTTATTATGTTTTTATGTTTAAAACATTTTACTGAAGGGAAGCATGATTAACTTATTACAAATACTTGAATCATTTTTCGTAAATCTGAAAATTTTATTTATTAATAGCTTACCATATAATTAAATATGAAACTAGGTGTAATTATAGCACTTTTTAAGAATCGAAGATCGATTCTTTATAATTTCCTGATCCGGCCGTCCGGACGTCCGTCCGTCCGTCCGTCCTAATGCAATTATCTCAGAGATGGCTGGTCCGATTTCCACCAAACTTGGTATACAGACTCTAGTGGAGGTCGGACAGAACCCTATTGAATTTCAGGTCAATAGGTCAACGCCAAAGGTCAGAGGTCACCAACGGTCAAACATTTTTACATAGGACCTATATCATGCGGCACATGATTTTAGGTCCATTTTTGACCAGGATTACGAATCCACAGTCCGTTTGTTAAAATTCGGATTCTAATGTCCTTAAATCAGGGCCTTAATTTTCGAATCCGCTAATTTAATGGATCTATGCTTTGTGATACATGATTATAGGTCCATTTTTTACCAGGATTACGAATCTAAGGTTTGTTTGTTAAAATTTAACTATTTAGGCCCTGAAATCAGGGCCTTAATTTTCGAATCCGCTAATTTAATGGATCTATGCTGTGTGACACATGATTATAGGTCCATTTTTGACCAGGATTACGAATCCAAGGTTTGTTTGTTAAAATTTAACTTTTAAGGTCCTGAAATCAGGGCCTTAATTTTCGAATCCGCTAATTTAATGGATCTATGCTTTGTGATACATGATTATAGGTCCATTTTTTACCAGGATTACGAATCTAAGGTTTGTTTGTTAAAATTTAACTATTTAGGCCCTGAAATCAGGGCCTTAATTTTCGAATCCGCTAATTTAATGGATCTATGCTGTGTGACACATGATTATAGGTCCATTTTTGACCAGGATTACGAATCCAAGGTTTGTTTGTTAAAATTTAACTTTTAAGGTCCTGAAATCAGGGCCTTAATTTTCGAATCCGCTAATTTAATGGATCTATGCTGTGTGACACATGATTATAGGTCCATTTTTGACCAGGATTACGAATCCAAGGTTGGTTTGTTAAAATTCGGATTGTAAGGTCCTGAAATCAGGGCCTTAATTTTCGAATCCGCTAATTTTATGGATCTATGTTGTGTGACACAAGATTTTAGATCCGTTTTTGACCAGGATTACAAATTTGATGTCCATTAGTTTTAAATATTTAACTTTTTAGGTCCTGATTTGGGCTCTTTAATTCGTGTATATATTTTTCAAATTAATGGATGTTTCTTGTGTGACACCCCATGTTTTTAGAGAAGTCACCCCGGACAGGGGTTTCGCCACGCGGGTCTCCGTCACCACCTCCGTCCGGTTTTGACCTGGTTTACATAAATCGGTTCTTTGGTTTTGTTATTGCCGGTGATTTGCGGATGAAGTTTGGAGACATGACCAGTCGGGGGGGAGTTGAGGACGTGAAGTTTTATGGACGGATGGGGAGTGTGCGGGTGGTGGGGGGATGGGTGTTGTCCGTGGTGGAGTGGGCGGGTGGGGGTATGTTAGTTGTTTGGAGATATGCATTTTGTGCAAGTGGAGGCTGGTTGTTGTTGGCACGTGGGTTGTGGGGTTGTTGTGTTTTATTTAGTTAGGTTCTTATGTATTTAAATAAAAGGCTGATATGAGCATTTTGATTTTCTTTAACCCTAATTTTACTATCTTGGTCCATATCATGATATTCTACAGGGCTCCGGTGCAAGATTTTCCCTGGGTGGGACAATCTGTCTAATGCGATTTGGTGGGTCGGCCCAAGGTTGGGCTAAAGGGGTTTAGGCATTGGCGGTGGTACGGTTTCTTTATTAGGGTGGGGAAGAGGGAGGTGTCATTAGGTGAGGGGGGCTGGGGGGGGGGGGGGGGGAGGGGGGGAATTTTTGGTTTTGTTATGGTGGGATCGATTGGCGGGGGGGTTTTTTTTGTGGGGGGGTGGGGTTTGAGTGTGCAGCGGGGCGGGCGGTTTGGGTGTTTGGGTTGGGGTGAGTTGATGGGGTAATGGGAAGTTCACCAAATTTTATAACATAAAACGGTTTTAGAAGAAAATTTTAGAAACAAGTCTGAAAATCTCTGCAACTTGATACCCGATTTGGGACACTTATGAGAAAGAGTAAAACTTGACATAAATAGATGTCAAGTTTAGGGTTGTAACTTAGGGTATGTTTTTGGTTAATCGATTGCACATTTGTTAATTTTGCCATATTTATTGAAATAAATCCAGCCTTTTTTGACGCACGTTTGAACAAAGTTCAAATAGTGGTAATTTTTGGAATGCATATTATCAGACCTTCTAATAGTTTGGCCTCCAGACTGATAAACAAAACTGCTATTTTGTATAAAAAAATTTGTGGATCTAAAACTTTGAATTTGCAACGTTGAATAAATTATATCATTTTGAATAACATTTTTGAATGCATATGAAACGATGTTAGGTTATGTCTTGTGGAACATTTTGCCAACCACTAATGCGTTTTGTATAGCTGGTACTTTAGGATAAGAAAGGAGACCGTCCTGATAGGCAAGATTAAATATTGACGTAAGCTGAACCGGCATGTGTAAAACTATTTGGTCGTAGTTATTCCAGGGCTTTGATTTTATGTTTAACCTTCAGTAATCCAACTCCACAAATTTCATGCAATTGTTTCCCCAATCTTTGCCATCTTTGGAGCATTTTGATATATTTTTAATTTGTGAATTTCCCCTGTTTCTTAATGTTATAAACGTTAAACTAGTTTCTTGAGTTGCCCACATGAAAACCCTTTGCTTTCTGGGTTTCAGTGTGGCAACTGTATATCTACGAAGTACCACAGGATAATCAATTGCATGTAAGTCAACCACAAAGAAGTTGTCAATAGTGATGAAGTATTTCCGCGCACCAACAGCGGAAGCAAGTTCTTGTAAGTTTTATGCGCCGCTGTTTGAAACTTCGGGTATAAGATTCACAAAAGAGTCGAACATCGATAAATAGTCAACTGATATGACCGAGTTGTCGATTTTTCCGCGATGACAACTGTGTTTAGTGCAAGTACAATAAGCATTTGTCACATTTCTACCAAAATATTTAATCGAGCTGTTAACTTTTTAAAACTGTCAATTAAGTTGTACCAAAAAATCTCCGGGAACTTAAGGGTATATGTGAAATATTTTTTCTATACAATTGCAGCAACAAAGCGAAAGAATTGCAAATATGTAATCAAGAACACATTAATTAGAGGCATTTGCTTTGAAGTAGCTTATGTGACTATTTTTGTTATTAAGTATTTAAGCCTGCCAATTTTAAACAATTTAATCCGTAGAATTAAAAGCTGAAGCACTGGCGCACTTTAATAAGTCACTGCCTGTCGACATATCTTGTGTAAACCTTCCTGGTTTTGCTTGTATTTGATTCTTGCCCTGGTTATAAGAATTGTGTTTGTTAAGTAAGAAAACCAGTAGATAACTACCCTTACCAACAATTTAATTTGCTAATTTATTTCACAATATATTATATATAGTAGCTCTGTATACGGTTTTTAAAAAATTAAACAAAAACAAACCTAAATTGAAATAAATCCTAATCCTAGTGTTTTGTTTGTTTTTAAGTTTGCAGCTTGGACTTGTCATTCCATTAACCTACGCTTGTTTGTTAGTTTAACATAAGTTTAACATTTATTTTTGATTGAAAACAAATTTTGTTTCGTATTCAAGTGTTACCACAAAGCGTGAAACACTTACTAGTATGATTATTTCATATATAAAATGGTTTTTATTGTATTGTATTTCTGTGTCCAGAACCTTCTGATTTTGTCCTTGATTTTACACATAAACCAGCGGTTATCTACAATCCCGATGCGCCTTTTATTTCGACTGAGAGTCTGAATAAATTCGGGAACTCGGATTAGTTTCGTCCGGAAAAAATAAACCTTAGCCGATTTTAAAACCCTGTAGAAGTTATCGTGCACAATATACAATCGTATTGTACAGATATTACCAGTTTTTGCTCATAGAACCACAATTAATTCTTCGTTTTGTGGGCAAATGTGACAATAACAGTTTGGTTTTAATAAGAATTCGTTTGTTAATTTGAAGAAAAATCACTGATTCTTTAGGTTTGTAAAACTTTTTATCCATATTATGAAGAATTACATATTAATTGGTTTTGGGAAGAAAAAAGTCCACGGTTTTTACAGACTATTTGTTTTTTTTGCAAATTCAAGGGTGGGACAAAGATACGTTTGTCCCACCATGATTTTTCTAGGGTGGGACACTGACCCACCTGTCCCAC
>CM056168.1:411078-465822 GCA_029691765.1 Entomobrya proxima
CTTATCAATCAATGGCTACAACATAATGAAAAACCTAGTATTTGTATTCATACAAAAACAAAATGCTTGACACTTATATGCATTCACCTTCACCGTTCAAGACATTTCATCCTAAAACAACTGGATATTAATTAAAACGTTGCATGAAAACCGTTTCACATTTTGTCAATTCTCATTTTACGTTCATGAGAAAGACATGAAAATACGAATCAAAAACTGTTTTCTTTTTTATGTGCCGTTCTTTATATAAACTTTTAAACATCCATTTTCCAATTTGCATATTATACGGGACAAGCTAACAATTAAGTATTTCTCCAGTCAGATTAGTCTTACAATCACAAATTAAAGTGGTAAAAATGTCACTGCTTTATCAATTGTGCAGAAAAAATCATTTATAGTTGCTGTGCATTTTTCATAACTTCATGTCAATATATACCGAATAGGTAAATAAATGTTTGATGAAGTATCTCTCTAGTTTTTCTCAACTGACCGCAATTACAAATTGCAACAATGAATTGGCGACTTATTCTCTGCATTACCTATGGATTGCTCACTATCTGCGGAATGTCAATTTATATTTACTGTAGCTGGCAACTGGAACATGACTATGACAATTTCCATACACTAGTGATCAACTACTCCAGGGTAGTACGACCACCCGGAGTAATTTTGAACCTGGGTGGTGGAATAGGGAACCAGCTATTCCTTTACGCTTGTCACTACGCTTATGCCAAGGATCTGAATTGGACGCTTTACGCAGTTGCTCCCTTGAATCTGCACCATAACCGGGATTTCCCACCAACCAAAAGATATCTTGCCCTGGACCAGTTCCAAATCCCGCTGGAGAACTGGATTGACCCGACCACTATATCCAGACTAAATATTGTAAACCAAACTGACCAGGAGATGCTTGAACGAAGTGTAAGGTTTTGGGGAAAGGGGAAACCTGTGTTTGTTGAGGGCAATTTTCCTTGTCAAGGAATAGAGCATTGGAGGAATTATGAGCAGGACATTCGAAAATTTTTCCAACTTCGAAAGAGTGCTATCAACTCGAAAAAATTGGAGAAAGCTCTAAATGCCATTTTGGAATCCACTAGCGTTGCGGTCCACGTTCGCAGAGGCGACTTTCAGAGAATTCGAGGATTCAATGTGCCAATGTCGTATTATCGACAAGCGATAAGGAAAATGATAGGCATGCTGAAGGAACGGGGTGAAACGAAACCGGTATTTTTCCTGTTTACTGATGACGTAAAAGATGTAAGGGAGAAATTAAAGGATTTTGGAAATAAGTTGGTTTACGTAAAGGATCTTGTGCCGGATTCCAATAGCATTGATGAGTATTACCTTATGACAAAATGCAAGCATATAATTTTTGCAACTAGTACGTTTTCATGGTGGGCAGCGTACTTGATGAAAAACCCTGGTAAAATCGTTATTGCTTCTGCAT
Organism: Entomobrya proxima; assembly: GCA_029691765.1. NCBI lineage: Eukaryota > Metazoa > Arthropoda > Collembola > Entomobryomorpha > Entomobryidae > Entomobrya > Entomobrya proxima. The sequence continues at coordinate 412,526 of CM056168.1, forward strand.
TCAACCCACTATTTCATCTGGATAAACCGAATGTTGGGTTTCGGTGGCAGCTTTATGGAAAGATGTATCATCCGAAAGAGTGGGTGGTAATGGATCCCTTTTCGGGGAATTTGGAAGTAAATTGAGTGCTTTTATGTGCAAATGTATTCAAGTTTAGCTTTAATTTAGTAGTTGAAACACAAAATTACTTATGAAAATAGACAAAACAATCTTAAAACATTAATGAGTTCTTTGAAACAATAAATAAAACACAAAATACAAAAATACAAGATTTTCTTGGTCACAAATTCACAACAATTAATTGCATGGATAACATTTTAACAAGTTTTTTCATGTCGGTTTGGGCGAACCAGTGATCCCGTCCTCTGAAGCTATTTGAATCATAATGTCTTGAGTTCCCCCGTTGTTCCCTTTGTCTTGTTGCACTAATTCTGTACTATCTTCCCTGTCCATTTTCTTTCCGTTACCCGCTGTAAGCCTTTTGGTATCCAAACCACCGCCATTCAAGTCCTCCTCCGAACTATTGTCACTGGAAAGTAATTTCGGCCCTGCCAACATTATAGCTACTGCTCCAGCAGGTGCGGTTATCAAAATCGAGAGCACTGCAATGGTCAACACCGCCAATCCCAATTTTAATTCAGTTTCCCCAGCATTCTGACTTCGTGCCAGGTCCAGTGCCACAGATCCAATGGCAGCTTGTACAGTGGCCTTGGGAAGCCAAGCCAAAGCGATGAAAAAGCGTTCATTGAGACTTAGTCCGGCTCCAGCTACCATGAAAAATGAGGTGATAATCCGAATCACCAGCGCAATGGCTAAGCACAGCAGTCCAAAACCGACCACATTTGCGTCCAAGTTGAAAAGGTCGATTTCACAGCCAATGAGTCCGAAAAGCAGTGGTTGGAATACAAACCACAGGGTTTGAAACGTCCAGTTGAGGTTGTCGTTGTCCTTAAGCACGCCCTTCTGTCGCCACAGCACAGAAGCCACAAAAGCAGCACCCAAACAACCCAACGCTCCAGAACCGGGAAAGTCAATGTACTGGAAGCCAAAAACGGATAGACATCCTCCGCCAAAGGTAAACAGCATTCGAAATAGCACAGCTTCCTTGCCCTGCTCCGCTTCGGATCTACTTAAAAGTAGACCCAGTGCCAAGCCCCAGACCACTGCGAACGTAATTCCAAGAGCGACTTCAATTGGTCCTTGAAGCAGTGTCATGGTAAGGCTTTCCTTTTGAGCAATGGCAAACCCCAATGTAACTCCGAAAGCGGAAATGGCCAAAATGTCGTCCACACTGGCAGCGGCTATTACAATGGTGGGAATTCCTTTGGCTACGCCATAGCCCCGGTCTCTTAGGGAAAGTAGACAAGGCACTGTAACAGCAGGGGATACTGCAGCGATAACGAAACCCAGGAGAAAACCCCAAGCCCATGGAAAATTGAGAAGAAAATGGGCGCAGAGTCCAAGTGTTAGTGCTTCCATTATGCAGGGTCCAAAGGCAAGTCTTATCACAACTCCGGATAATTTAGCGAGAGCGACGGGATCTAAACCGAGACCAGCTCGGATTAAAATGACGATAAGAGCAAGCTGGCGGAGGGCGGCGGAAGCTTCACCGCTGATGTTTTTGGATAGCGGATAGGTCAGACCCGGGCAGTTGATGTTGCGCATGGCCATTCCAATGGCAAGCATGCCTAGTAAAGGTGGCAGCTTTATTAGCTCGACAGCATACCCTGTAGCAATTCAAAAATAAAACTTAAATAGAATTTGAAACATTTTAAATATTTTTCAAGAAAATATATTGCATTGCATACCTGTAGCAATTCCAAGGAACATGAGAACCAGCAAAGCAAAAATTTGACCATCTTTAGGCAGCCCTTGCTTCTCTCCAAAAAGGAGAAACGCAACCATCCAGGTCAGCAAAGGAATGGCCGCGCTAACCACAACTTTCTCCAGCCAGATTGGTGGCTTCCACCGGAACAACTTTCGGATAATTATGTTTCCTCCTCTTCGTGACGATGAAGGATCAACCAGCTTGGTTTCTCCAGAGAGATCCGGCGAGTCGGAGGTGAGAGCCGCAGTAACTTCAAACTCCGGTGTGGGAATTCGGTTGTCAGTCATTTTGAAATTATATTTAGTTGGCACTCAGTCTAATACTTTTAAAATGTTGGTAAGTCACTTGGTAAAAAATGAAACGATACAAGACAAAGCGAACAATGAGTTTCGTCTTTCGTGTCTCTCTAGTTAATATATTATGCAATCTCAGATCTTTGCCAGCGTCGCAGCGCAATGGTGGCAAAACAGCAGCAGCGTATTTTGCGCTTTTGTCATTGTTCGCTTGCCACATCCAAGCAGGGGATCAAAGAGCAATAGAATTTGAACTATTTGCTGAGATCAACCGATTGCGCTTCTGTACTCCAAATGCTTTAAGAAGGCTCGGGTAGTTCAACTGTGTTAAATTAAATGAAAAATGTTTTGCTGTTGTTGGTTCAATGGTGAATGACTCAGTTTTATTCTGAAGCTTGGATTTTGGTGGAATGAACTGGTAGCTTAAACCGGTTGGGTATACGTTTGAAAAATTAGTTATTTAAATTAGCAACCAGAGGATTCCTTTTTCTGTACCAAATGCAAATGCACACTTGCAACTTGTAAAAAACATGAATTTGAATAGAGTTCAGAGTGTTTTATAAATATTTTAATTCTAAGAAAGGTTCATTTTTTGTTCTGACTATTGTTGGTGCTTGTTAGTTGTTAGCTTTACGGCTTCAGCAATTATACTAACTTTTATGTGCTTCTACTTTGCTGCTGCTGTTTTGCAGTTGCAGTACCTATATGAAAATCAGGTTGAAGCTATAAAATGCATAAGGCGTAAAACGCGTCAAGTGGGACAAGCCATATTTGCAATTTTATAACTGGACAGAATGACTTTATTCTGCTGAAAGCCCATTAATTGCAGATTTGAAAATAGAAGGAATTGTCATTTTTGGTTAAGGCGTTGCTAAGTTATGGGCATTTCAAAAATAATTATTTTCCAACAATTAGCAAAATATCTCAACAATTAAGCTTTTTTAACAACTTTGGCTATCTTAAATATATTTTGTTGACTTAGTTCTACTATTTAAGACTTTAATTTTTTGCAAAAATTTTAATTAAAGTTAATTGCCATGTTAATTGTTACCCTAATTATCTCGCTTCCCTTCAGAGTGCTAGAAGATTTGAAATGCAGATTTGGTATAACTTCTTCTGGAGGTTGGATTTACGTTGAGAAATCTTCTAGCACTCTGAAGGGAAGCGAGTAATTAGGGTAACAATTAACAGGGCAATTAACTTTAATTAAAGTTTTTGCAAAAATTTAAAGTTTCAAATGGCAGGACTAAGTCTCCAAAACATATTCAAGATAGCCAAAGTTGTTAAAGAGCTTAATTATTGAGATATTTTGTAATTTTGCTACCAAAAAGCAGCTCAACAGAGAAATACGAAAATATGGAAGCACTGATGTAGTCTCACTTGACGTGTTTCTCGCCATAAGCTTTTATGCATTTCCTTTATGTATTTTCAGAATTCAGAAGGAGTATATCGGGTCATTATAAATATCAGGTGTACTGTCTGCTATCTGTCTTCCTATCTCTCCCGTTTTTCTTCGACTCGGGTTTCTGGAGCAGTGAGTAGTAAAAATATGCACTTCCTTGTTCATATTACTGCATTTTCCCATAAAACCCTTTTTGGCTTTGTTCGTTTTCCTTGTGCCTGATCAGTGGTATCTTGATGACGGGACTTTATGTGGAGATCCGGAGACCGTTTTAAATGACTTAGTCTACGTTATCGAGGAATGCAGTAAAATTGGCTTGAAAGTAAATCCTAAAAAATGCGAACTTTTCTTCTGTGGTGTTCCCGAGAAGGATGTTATCTCAAGTTTTAACAGCGTTTCACCGGGAATCAAAGTTGTCAAATCATTGTCTCTCCTGGGCGCCCCCATAACTGAAGACATTATGGAAGATGTCCTAATTAAGAAAATGGAAGACCTAGATCGGATGTTCAAGCGATTACTAGATTTAAAATATCATTTTGCTTATTATTTGCTCAAAAACTGTTTTGCTATCCCAAAATTGACCTATCTCCTGCGCACAACCCCTGTTTGGAAATTCCCTGCTTTTTTCGACGGAATTGATATTATGATACGTAGTACTCTGGAGGCTATAATGAATGTTCGTTTAGATAGCAATACTTGGTCTTTGGCGTCTCTTCCAATTCGGTTTGGTGGAATCGGAATTCGTAAAACACATGATATTATGCTACCATGTTTCTTAGCTTCGGTCAATGGCACACTCCCTCTCGTCCAATCAATGTTGAAAACTAATCCGGACATTGTGGAGATTGCTCATTACTCTGACGCTTTGAATACATGGAACGAGAAGTTTGACGATCCCTTGGTACCACCTTTCCCCTCAGTACAAAAAAACTGGGATAACATTACTTGCAAGTTTTTGTTGGACAGTTTATCTTTTGAAAGTAACGAGAGTCGGGCAACCCATTTGGCTTCCTTGCAAGGCGAAGCAAACGCCTGGCTCCATGCATTACCGTCACGTGCTATTGGGACCCTACTGGATAACAACAGTTTTAGGATTGCGATATCACTCCGACTTGGCTGCAATCTTTGCAAACCACACAAGTGTAAATGTGGAGAACTAGTTTCGGAAAAAGGGACTCATGGACTTTCATGTAAATTCAGTGCTGGCCGTCATTCCAGACACTTTTTATTAAATGAAACAATCAGACGCGCACTTCAATCTGCCAAAATTCCCTCAATCTTGGAACCAGTAGGTCTTTCGAGAGATGATGGAAATCGCCCCGACGGCATGACTTTGATTCCTTGGCGTGATGGACGCAGTTTAGTTTGGGACGCAACTTGCGCTGATACTCTAGCCCCTTCTCATTTGGTACATACGTCTAAGAAAGCCGGAAGTGCTGCTGAAACTGCTGCCAGAAACAAACATGCAAAATACAAGACCATAAGTGAAGACCACATTTTTATCGCTTTCGCGGTGGAGACATTAGGAGTTTGGTGCGAAGAAGCAATATCTTTTGTAGACATTCTTGGGAAACTTTTAATAGCTAATTCAGGTGACCCCCGTTCGAAGACTTATTTGAAGCAAAGGATAAGTGTTACTATTCAAAAGGGAAATGCTGCTTGTGTAATGGGCACCATACCCCCTTCGGCCTCCATGGACGACATTTTTTATTTATTATGATTCATTTATTTTTGTAATGCCTTTATGTTTGAACGTTGTTTGTGATATGTTCAGAATAAAAAATACTATTATCAGTTGTGCCTGATTTTACTGCAAAATGCATAGGCCAAGGATATGCATGATTTTAGGCCAAGGAAAGAAAAATGAACAAAGGAAAGGGTTTCGGGAAGAAAATTCCAGGAATTTTACTTTAAAATGTTGCTTCTGTTTATGAGCAACTTAAAAAATAAAAGCACCTAAAAACACACGCTTTTCAAAGTCCACAAAATTCATTTATTTTTTTATGCGCACACAACCAAGAAAACAAAAGGTCAGCGATTCTGTTTTGAAGGGCCTGCCTCTGCACCTCCCCCATTTTCCCCACCACCGCTACTACTCCCTCCAAAAACATTTTGCATGCCTCCAATCAGCAAATTCTGTTGGTCCGGCAATGGCCACTTTGTATTGTCCACCAGTTCTATAATCCTCTCTCTCATTTTTGCCTCCACCACATTGGCCATGTCCCACTTGGTCCGATTCAGCATAATCTTGGTGATTTTGCTGGCCAAAAAGTCCAGCACGGCTCCCAGACCCTTGATCTGCGTGTTAATGTGACCCACGTGCTTGAACTTCATGTGAATCAGGCGCATTTTTCGAGTCATAATGTTTAGACCAAGGACAATGTTAAACGTGACGTCTGACAGTGTTCCGGTGACCACGCCATCCATTTCCTTTTTCATAAACGTTACCCGGAAGTCGTGCGTGGTTGTTGGGAGGGTTAGACCAAGGTCAACGGTGAAGGTTATCTCGGCGTGCTGCGCAGTGGCACCATTAAGCAAATACTTTATTTAAGAAATCAAACAGAAAATCAGCATTTTGTTCAAAAAACCAAAAAATAAGCCGAAATGAAAGATTTTCTGTGAATACCTCGTTAAAACTAAGCGTGGCTTCCCCCACACGTCGCAGCGTGTCCAAACCTCTCAGAATGCCGTTGGTAAGCACTAGTGTGCCATGCCAAACAATTCCTAGGGTCCGCTCCGAAAACTGGTTCTCTGACGGAGGCAGATGCAGTTCCGAATAGCCCTGTTGTATCATCTTCCTCCGGATTTCGGCCAGGGCAGAGTCAAGCAAAACATTGGGAATTTTCTGGACCGTGGTGGCACCCTTGTCTGGAAGCTGACCGGTGTCTTCTGGCTGGGCCATTTTTTAGTGCTTAAAGCTAGAATAATGAACGATGGAGGAATGGGCTGCACTTTAAAGTGCATTTTGGAATTTTGAAAATAATAGCATATTTCTCATTTTTTGTCGTGTGTTCTGAGTTTACACACTACACTATCATTTATATAAATCTAGTGTACCCTTTTCGAAGTTTTTACAGACAAATTACAATTATTCAACTATTTCGATGGTATCACAGTGCAAACTGTGTAAAGTGTGTGTAGATTTGCAATAAAATGCAGAGGTTTCACTTTGCCCCAAACTCAACATCTTGTTCATTTTACAAAGTAACTGCGCTTATTGTCCAGAGAAAATTGAGGAAAGGGAATGGGGTCTTGAAGAAATGGCAAGGTTGAAGTAGTCTACCCTGGCCATTTTACAACTGGATGTTCAATGATCAATGGCCATGACCGGCGACCAGAGTTACCAAGACTTTTGCTTTTTTATGAAAGATGCAAAAATATTTCTACGCTGGAAGCGTTCCGTTGAATGATTGTTCAAATTTTCCTCTGCGAAAGCTAAATTCACGAAAGGAGTTAGTTGTGTGCTAAATTGAATTTTCTAAAAATTCGTTCATTGTCCATCCTATTTCTTTTGGTTTAAAAAATGTAAGCTGAAATTTTTAATGGCTGAAGTTTTTATCACGTTTTTACATGCATTCACATATTTCTCCTTTTTAGAAATTCTTTTGTGCATAAAATAATGATTGGAGCTCGTTCTTTTGTCGCCGCCATGCGGAATGGGCGTGCCTGCTCCCCCTTCCTGTTTCAGAACTTGGGCAAGGCCAGCCAGGCTTCGAATAATGCTCGACTTCTCTCCACCGCTTGGATAAAGCCATGGCCTACTCAACAGCAGCAGCGACGACGCATAACCACCACCGGAAGTGGGAAAGGAACTGGGAGCGATAAGAGTTCAAGATGGACATTGAGTTCTAACCTGTTTGCTGCCGCTTTCGGAGTAGCCATAGGATTTACAGGTGTCAAAGCCACGTCCCCCGATGGTCAAAATGATAACCCTTTCCTCCAGCAAGCTTCCTGTGCCCCGGGAATGTTTTGCAACGACAAGAAATGCGAGGACAGCGACTGTCTCCGCAAGTCGGACTGTGAGGAACAGCTAATTATCAAGGCCAACGGTGATCTGGAAAAGGCTCTCAAGGAACTCAAACCCAAAGCCGTGGACTACACGGAACAAGCCATGAAGGCCTATTGCTTAGCCATAGCCGCCATGAAGGAGTACTTGACCCAAGGCTACTGCATCATTGACGACGACAAACTATCCCCGCCAGAGTACGAGGAAGCTTGGTGCTGCGTCTACAACGTGGCCAAGGACCGTTGCGCCAAAGTCAAGGACGCGTTGGAAAAGGGGCAGTGCGCCTGGGAACTCTTATGTCGGCTAAGGGACGTGGTGGAAAAGGGTAAGGCCTGCAGGTTCACCAGCTGCAATCCTCTCCTTGTCACCGCGGAAGAAGCTCTAGTCTGCGCAGAAAAGGAACTGCAACAGCTTAAAGCTCAATTTGACTGCGTTTCCGGGGATCACCCAATGATTGAAAAGTATGCTAAAGTTATTGAAAACTTCAAAAAAGAACTGCAAGTTGAAGTAGACGCCATTGCAGCCTCGGGACAGTGCAAGGTTTGCTACTTGGAACAGGAACTAGCCCTAATGCAAATGATGGCTTACAGAAAGGTGGTCAGAGCGCATAAGGAAGTGGCACAGAAAATCATGTGCTCAGGAAATCTTCCAGAACGCATTGAAAATACGCAGTGCTAAATTAAAACCCATTTTAAGCTCATCTCAAATTACCCTGTTCTTAAATATTTTCATCAAAATTGCAATAAAAAGTACAATAAAAAGCCATTCAAAACGTACAGCGTACTCTGTACCATTTCCATTCATTCATTATCCAATTCCCCGAAAAAAACTTCCCCAGAAAAAAACTGTTACCGTCACACACAAATAATTGTTCATCTCAGATTCAAAACGCTTTCATCCGCCGCCTTGTACCCAGCAACTACGTCATTCATTCACCATAATCCTTAACAAGGTTTTAGTACATTTTCATTCACCAGAATACTGAGAATACACACAAAGGAAAAACGTAAATGCATACACAACCTCACAACAAAAACATGCACAGAGTATATCGCGTAGCATCATCTTTTTTCTGTGAAAATCTACACCCAAGTGCAAGCCAACTTAGAATACAAACACAAAATGGAAAATTTTTTTTCTGTATAACTTTAACACATCCTCTTTTGCGCCGCTTGTAGTTGAAGTAGTGTAGATTTTCGTGGCGAGAAAGAAAATATGAATCGAATTTTTAGGGTAGCTCTCGCCGAGCGAACGGGCGATGATCCTGTCATTCCTATAAATATAACTACTATACATAGCTCAGCACACAAAGTAAACTAGTAACCGCAAAGCTCTCTCCTCTCGTATTCCACTCGAATACATTTTCCGTAACGTAGTAAATTGCTACAATGCTAAATTGCTGAACCGTTGTACAGCATAGCAGACGTGAGCGTAGGATGTGCATGAAAAAAAGCGTAGTAAAAAGGCTTTAAACTAGCAAGTGAATAGTCTGAACAGAAAAATGCACTGACTTGACTACTAAATTGAAAGCCTGAACAGAAGAAAAGGCCGAATGTAATCATATCCACCAGATACCACACAATGTTCTCTGGTTCTGTGTGTATTCGTAAAGCGGAAATATTTTTACTGCCATCTCCTTCTCTCTCTGCCTCTCTGCCTGCTGCCCAAACTAATACACAAAATTGCCTGTCTTTTTAACTTAAATAATCTGCTGCCTTTTTTACAACATAATTTTTTCTACAAGATAAGCAATTAAAAAGAAAGATTAAAGTGGACAGCACAATAAAAATTAATTGGTTTGCTGTGCATTTAAATTAAAAGGAAAGAAGTGAGTTTAGTGTGAGGTGTTGAGTGTGTGGGGACAAGTTTGGATTATTTTTTTGTCCAGTGAAATCATTTTTACTGGATAATTTTTTGGAAGTTTTTTCAAAGGAAAAGTTAAAGCCAAGAAGAAAATTTGGAGAGTGCATTGAAAAAAGGAGTGTTTTTTGTGTGGATTTTACATCACTGACTTTATAAACACTTTGTTGGGGGCACAGGTGATCAGAAGTTTGTTTTGGTTTTGAAGGTGACAAGGAAAATTAAAAGCGTGTGCTTTTAAGTTGGTGAACAGGTGAACTTGTGTAAAGAAGTGTGATTGTGTGATTAAATTTGTTGGAAATTTGTTCAGAGAGAAACTTTTTTAAGAACATTTTTGTTTTGAGGAAGAATAGCGTTTGAAAATAGTTATACCCATGTCTACAAGCGTGTCAGACCACCAGGTAATGTGCTGGAGAATAGTTTTGGTTAATTAAGTTAATGGTAAGGTTGCGTAATTGGTAATTGTTGGTTTAATTTATTTTTGTGGTTTTGTAGAGAGGTAAAGGACCAGGGAATTCAGGTAAGCCGCCGTCAAGCAAATGTAAGTACCGGATTTTGTAATACTTTTAATATTTTATAGGCTTTTTTTATGGAGTGTATTTTTGGGTGCATGAAAATTTGTAACGGTTTTTGCTTTTGTGCTTTTTTGTATGTAGTTTCGAACAATGCATCCAAAGGTGGAGATTACGAAGAAGTAGACTCATGGAGAAACCAAGCACAGCATCATCAAGTAAGTAGCAGGTTTTTTGGAGTAGCTCAGTAGCTGTTAGGAAGTGTTCGGTTTTTATAATGCTTCTGTTTTCTTATAGGGCTATGGACAAGCTAATGATCCGTACATGTCCTATGGTTATGGCTCGTTTCAATACCAAGCACCATTCGGAGTAAACGAAAACAATGGACCCTGGTCAAATGGAGGTGACATGGGAGGAGGCGCCTTTATCGGCGGAAGCAATAATGCGTACCAAGGAGGCATGCACGATGGTCAAGGAGGACACTACGGCGGTGGAGAAATGTTCACTGGCGGTGCGGGAGGAAACGGAGGATACAACAATTTTGGAGGGGGTGGTGGCGGAGGACCTCAAGGCTTTGGCTATGGAGGATACGGCAACGGTGGAGATTACTCAACTTGGGGCGGACCTCAGCCTCGCAAGCACTACGACGAGTACTACCGGGGTAGTGACGGTGGCTCCTACGGGGATGATCGTGGTGTCAAGATGATGGAGCAAGGCATGGGCGGACTTAGTCTCAGGGATGGCGGAAGTGAGGACGACTTGAAGGAAATGGGCGGTGGTGGTGGAGGAGGTTCCAAGAGAACCACTTGGGCATCCATTGCCTCCCAGCCTGCCAAGCCGACAACCATAATGAAGAAAAAGCCTGGCATGCCGCCTCCACCAATCATTCCGGGTGCGTGGGAGAGCAAGAATGGAACTGTGGCCAAGGCGCCCATTGCTGCTCCTGTGCAAGCACCCCATCCTCCTCCCGCGTGGGAGAGACCCAAGATTCCACCCCCACAACCTGGACCACCCCCTCCACAACAACCGCCTCCACAGAGTGGGCCACCGGATAGGGGCAGTAGGGACGGACCGGGGCCACGAGGACCTCCTCCAGGAGCGTATCAGGATCCTCCGCCAATGGGTGGCAGAGGGGGATACATGCCCAAGCAAAGTTATGGACATGGTCATGGAAGACCACCTGCGGATCCTTATCCATCACATAATTACTCACAGCCACCCCCTCCGCAACATTCGCGACAGGGTCCTCCTCCGCCACCACCGGCGCATGTGCAAGCTAATAATTCAAACAATAATGCGGATACCTCTGCGCCTGCTCCAGTTGTAGATGGTAAGAAGTTAAAATAATTGAAACAGAAAAGTTTGAAAAGGAAGCTAATGTTTTGAAATTTTGAAATGAACTCTTTTCTTTGCAGAAAAATTGAAGAAAAATGACTACAATCCTGCGACATTTGACCTGGAGCCTGAGGACGCACGATTTTTCGTGATTAAAAGTTACTCTGAGGACGACATTCATCGCTCGATTAAATATGAGATTTGGTGTAGCACGGAGCACGGGAATCGTCGACTGAATGACGCTTGGAAGGAGCGAGAAGGCAAAGGACCCATCTTCCTCTTTTTCTCGGTCAATGGCTCGGGTCACTTTTGCGGCATGGCGCAGATGATTAGTCACGTGGACTACAATGCTTCCTCTTCGGTTTGGGCCCAGGACAAGTGGAAAGGGCAGTTTAAGGTCAAGTGGATCTACGTCAAGGACGTGCCCAACCAGCAGCTGAGGAATATTCGGCTGGAGAACAATGAAAACAAACCTGTAACCAATTCTAGGGACACACAGGTCAGTATTACATTCTTTAGAATTTTTTTTAGAAGAGAAAGGCTTAGGTTTTCACACGTGACATTATTATTTTGTAGGAGGTTCCATTGGACAAGGGCAAGCAAGTTTTGAAGATCCTTCACACGTTCCCTCACACCACTTCGATTTTTGACGATTTTACTCACTACGAAAAGCGACAAGAGGAAGAGGATCAAAGGCGAACTGTGGTGCAGCACCAGCCCCCACATCACCAAATGCATGAAAGGAACAATGATCATTATGGTGGTGGTCGAGGGGGTGGTGGCTATCACGGCGGAAACCACTACAAAGGACTTCAGGAACAACAAGAGCAACAGCATCGGGGTCATTTTGGCGGAGGTCGTGGTAGAGACAGAGACTTTGGTGGTGGCAGAGGCGATAACCATCGGGATTTCCGGGATCACGGAGATCGTGGCATGGATCGCAATCATGATCATCATCCAAGAGGTGGCATGGAACGCGGGGGTGGAGGTCACTTTAACGGCAGGGGAGATGGGGGTCATCGTGACTTTTACCAGCGGGTTTGTACAGTTCAGTTTGTGCTAGTTCACGCTTGAAAATAGCAAACCATTTAATTGTTCAAATGACTTTGTTTCAGGATCGTGGTGATCATTACACTCCTCGTGGAGGTGGCATGCGTGGTGGAGGCAGAGGAGGACATCATCCCATGCGAGAATAAATCCCTAGGTCTATCCTCTATCCTCTCTCGGTCAAGATTACTTTGGATTCAACTCAACAATGAAACGGAAGAAAACCCGAACAATTTTTTATGTGTAAATGTGTGTGTTCTATATACTTTTTGGGGTGTTATAATAAGCAGCGAGTTTTTTTAAGTGTGCAAAAACACAATTTTTTATCCTTTGAAAAGCCAGAAAAAAATTCGTAAGTCCTAAACTTCTCTTGAAAAAACCTCCTCTACTACTTCAACTTTCATCAAGATTATCAACTAGCTACTATACTTGATCACTTTTCCAGTAATATTTACAAAGTATCTCTCTCGTCTCTTATCATCGAAGATAATTTGGAAAAACCACACTCAACAGCCAAGAGACTACAGCAGCGCAGTTAACTAGAAACTTCAGCAGAGGCAGAGAGGCAGTTTAGCAAAAACTAAAACAATTTTTTAGTGTGCGTCGTGCGTAAAAAGAAACTGAAAATGACAACTTTTTTGTCCTAGTGGTTTTTTATCGCTTGTTGTCGCGCGCTTACTAAAAAAAGATGAACAATATCAAGTTAAAGTGTTTAAACTCTGCTCTGCTCTGAAATAATTAATTACAGCAGAAAAACAAGTAGTGAAAGTGTTTAGATGAATTGACCACCATCTCCAAAACCAAACCAACCTCAACAACAACAGCAACTATAAGATTCTTTAGTATAATCAATTTCAAGAGAGAGAGAGAGTTTTTTAGAAGAAAAAAACATTCCTTTTTCATCAACAATTATTGTCAAGTATGTAAGCTAATTCGTCTGTTGTTCTTCTCGTAAAAAATAAAGTGAATCAGTGCTCATAATATTGATCATCTAAGATCTATAGCTTTTCTCTTCCGACATAAAATATTGTTGTTTTTTCGTACTTTTTAGAAGGAAAAATTTTAGAGCTCATAATTAATTAATTAATGTACTATTCATAAAAATAAACAAGAATGAAATGTTTTAATACTGAATTATTACTGTGTAGAGAGTTTAATGCTGCTTTATATTTAAACAAAAAATATTAGCAGAGCCTTTTCTAAAATAGACTGTAATGGACAGTGTGTGAGAATCCGCTAGCATAATAATCTTTACACAATTTTTGCATAATAATTTTACAAGTAGTTTAGTATTTTTTTGAGCATGATGATGTTTGTGTGTGTGTGTAATAATATTTATAACTGTTATATAAACTAAAACTGATGTAACGGGGAAAACGAATGTAACGGAAAGAACAATGATGGTAAAGTGTTTTTTGGAATGTGCTGCATAAAATAGAAATCCGGTTCCCGCAGACATTTAAAGTGTCAGTGAGAAAAGTGAACTCTCAAAACTACAAAAAATGGACAACGGTCAAACAATGTGACCCAAAATATAAAACAAACTCTTCCAAAATCTTGAGACCAACAAAAAAAACCCAAGAAAGTGAATAGAAAGAACACAAAAACCATAAGTTTCTGATTCTGATGCTCATTGAAGAACAATTTTTTATGAAATTCACGTTCTAATCAATCCCAGCTAGAATTTTATAACCTCTTCTCGGCAACTTTCTCTATTTATATCGCAGTTCCAAAACAATCGTAATCGTAAACACTTCTGTTAATCATGTGACAGTTTTTTGGGGTTTTTGGTTCATTTTTTATTACTGTACTAATTATTAAAAACTTCTTCAAGAGAAAGGGAAACTTCAAGTGTATAAAAAATCTGATCTTCTAGTAAAAAAAACATGAAGCAATTTGAAAAGTCTGATGAACAATGAACATTTAAAAACTGTTTCAAAACAAGCAAAAAAACCGAGAAAGGAGGAGCACGCGCACGCAAGTCTTCTTATGGACGGTTTTTTATAAAAAAAATATTCCAACAAAAATCACCCAGTTTTTCAAATTTTTACATTGTAAACTAGTGGGAATTTTTTAGTGAGTAAAATGAATATTATTATTGCGCAAGCGCAGTGTGTGGTTTGTGGAATTTACAAACGTTTTAGCGAAGAAGGCTACATGCTCCTGCGTCTCGCGTTTTATATGATCATCAACTCAACCTCTACAACAAAAACTATTAGTTAACTTATTAATTTATTTAAAAACCCTGTTGTTATTACGCTGCTATTGTACTGCTACATGAATTTTTTACAGAGTTGAATCCGTCGTGCCGTTGTAGTAGTTTTGTGAAGCAAAACATATAAATAGTGAACTTGTTACTGTTGTAGTTTGTGTAGTTCTTCTTCTGCTGAGAAGAATAATATGCATCGCAATATCATCATTATCATCATCTTCGACGGGGAGTGCAATTTTTAAATCGCAGAGAATCGTGTTCTTCTTCGCATTATACAAAAAAACGTGAAAAACTCCAATGACAATTTTTTCTTACTCTTTTTGCTACCATCCGATGAAATAATACATTAATTATACAGAGTCGCATATTGCATTTCGTTTTTTGTTGTAAATTTTTCAACGCACTGGAAAAAAATTTGAAACTGTGTACAAAAAACAGAAACAACAAAACAAACTGATTGTGTGTCAAGTTCAATAACGGACCGGAGATCAAGAAGAAAACTTTTACAAAAACTGCAGAAAAACGAAACGATCATCATTTAATTTACCATCTTCGTACTAGAATCCGATGCCGTTGTCCCCAACTCATCATCAAAAAACTATGAAAAGGAAGCATCTTAAAAAAAATCTCGGGAAAGGCAAAAAACACTGAAAAAATATACTAAGACAAAAAAATGGGAACTTAAGTCTAAAAAAAAACTAGTTTGTAACTAAAACATTGTAAATTGTAACTACTTCGTGACATTTTAGAGACTCTTCTAAACACACCATAAAGTAAAAAGCGGTTCAGACTGTCCAAAAAACCAATTTAGTAGAAATGATACCTCTACTCCATACAAAAAACCAAGCATAATAATAAAACTTCCCTATAAAAAGCGTTTAGCATCGGTATAGTGCATTTTTTAGCACACCGAATTTTATTACTGCATCCATTTCCCAAAAAAATATCCAGAAAAAACCCAGAAAAGCTCTGAATTACAAAACACTGAGGAATTTTTTCTCTTAGAAGTAAAAAACCAGATAGGCTGACAAAAAAACAAATGAAACTTTAGAAGTGTTTAAGGTTATAATTATGAACTAGTTTGTAAGATTTTGTTTTTTGGTTTTGCTTATTTAATAAAATTAATTATTAATACAAAAAAGAAAACCCACAAAATAAATGTAATACACATCCACACCACTTATTATTCATATAGTTGTTATTTAAAGCTATCAAAACAATTATTTATGGTTTATTATGCTCTTGTATGTGCGTGTTTATACTATTATTATTATTGTTATATCATATTTGATGATGAGAATGAAAGTTAATTGTAATAAAAAAATGTAATGCGTTCTTCAACCAAAAAAACAGTGGATTCATTTCATATTTATGACCAGGGATGTACTTTGGGGCATTATGAGACGTACATGAACTTTATAGCTACATATCTTGCATGATTAAATAAATGGATAAACTTGCAGATTTTTTTAAACAAAATGATTTAATTAACCTTTTTATTAAGTCAGTAAATAGGAATATTCTGAATCAGCAACAGATGCACATAAATTTTGCTCATTTAACTAAATTATTGTTCATACTTCATCTTAACACCTACAGATAGCTAATATATATATTTTTTCTTCCTATGTGCTATATGTAACTATCATCATTAATAAATAGTTTTATTCTTCAATCATTCATTTTTAAAAAACTCCCAACCAGAGACTTTTTTCGTGGTGAATGTGTAGTAATAAATTGTGTGTGGTTGATTTGATAGCTCCCAGTCTTAAAAAATTGTCATTCATCAGCAAAGATTCATTTCACTTTTTTGTATAGGCAGTTTTGTATAATCTATTTCTATGTATAGGCATAATGGTATAGTTCTATAAATAAAAAAATGCATAGATAATAGTTAGGTTTACACTCTCAGTTCACACTTTCATCATTATGATCATGTGGCCCACTTACTAGCTTATTCATACATGCATACAATTCATGATGCCAATGAACCATAATTATCGATTTTTTTGGTGTTGAAAGTTAAAGCAGAGATGATAATAGATGGTGGGCGGTATAACGAATTCCGTTTTGTTTGAGCGTGCATATTGTAGAAGTGCATATACAACAAGCATAATAAATAGTTATAAAAAGACACTTTTTTCCAGTTAAATAACTGCAGTACTTACAAAAAAACTGAACTTTGATTAAAACTACATTCAATGATAATTTTCTGAACTGATTTTTATATAAACAAAGTATACAATGATCATTTAAAATTGTAAGCATATATAACTTAAAATAATGTACAAGAACTTTAACAATAAATCTATAACAAAAGGTTTATTAATAGAACTATTTATACTTTTTTTTTCAAAATTGATAAAACCTTCTTTTGTCCTAAGGCAAAAGAAACACAAGCACTTAAAGTAATCTGTACAAATTATAAGTTTAACACTTTTACTTATCTAAACAATAAACTGTTATTGCATTTCATTTTAAAAAACATTTTTTTCCTTCAAAGTCAATTGGTTTTTCAATAATAAAGTGTATAATAAACTATAGTTGATAATATAAATGCCATATTTTACACTGATTAGGTATAAAAAACCGGAAGAGAATAGACGCTGTTTAAGGCTGTGTAACAAAAAATGTATAGAGTCCTAGTAGTAAAATAAATGGTGCGAGGATGATAATGTAAGGCTGCTTATCGGCCACCGCTATTCGAGCTTTGAGAACAGGAAGCCATGTGAGAGGGCCAGTGCTCCTCCTACAGAAATAAATAGAAAGTAGGAAATTAAAAGCTGAACACTTTTTTAGAAAGTAAAGTTGATTAAGATGGTTTTCGTACCTGGCATGGGTATCCGCAGTAGGAAGTGTTCCAGCAGCAGTAAAACAGGGCCTCCCTTCCGCAACTGGCACACCACTGCTTCTTCTTAGTCTCTTCGATTGCCTTCTGCTTCTCCAATTCCATTTGTCTTTTGAGTTCCTGAATGGCTCGTTTTTTGTCGTTGTCCATGGTCATGCGGAGCTCTCTCATGGCTATATCTACAAAAATGCCAATGAAAATGAGTTATTTTTGTAAAACATTTCAAAGCAAATTAGCTTTTCAAATTGTAATTCTTACCATGATTGTGTTTAACATCCGTCACTTCCTGCTTTAACTGCTTCTGTAGCTTTTCCACCTCCACCTGCAACCGACTATTTTCCACCTTGCCCTGAGCATTATTACAAAACTCGACAATCTCCAGAGTAATCTGCTCCACGGTGCTCTTCACCAGATCCCCCATGGTTTTGGTAAGGTTCTGCAGATGCATGTTCACAGACGGAGGAATGCTCACCATTAAATTCCGTCTTTGCTGCGCATTAGCCATAGCTCCAGCTTTTCCCTTGCTATTTATCACCGTGGTCGCTCCCCCAGTCTGCTGCTGTACGTTGATTATCCCAATGTTTGTCGCAGAGCCAGAAGGATTTGTCTTGAGAACAACTTGCTGCGTAGTCCCTGCTGGAGCACCATTCACTCCGTCAAAAGTTGAGATGGGCACTCCGGCAGCGATTAGCGAGCTGAGTGGGGTAACGGTAATGGTGCCACCTGGAAGAGTGATCGGTCCTTGAACAGGATTCACCAAGGAAGACGAGTCTACCACCATGCCCGAGTCTTTTGAGGTTTTGGGCTGTTGCACGTGGTACTGTTGGCTCTGTTGACCTCGAACCGGAAGTAGGCTTAGGTTTCTACCCCCTTGACCACCCACCACTTGCCCTGCGGCTGCAGCCCCAGTGCTGCGTACAATTTGACCAGTTCTTGGGTTGAGAATGTGCTGGGGTCTGGCGTTTCTTACCATTTGTCTGAGCTGCTGACCTGTGAACACTCGGTTTTGTTGACCATTTACTTGAGTGTTCACAGGAAGACGGGGTCGTACAGCGTTCATGGGAATGCCTGGAGGCACGCTTCTCTGCGGACCTCCTCCTTGTAGACGTCTCTGAGGTTGAGCCACGCTTCTTGCCACAGCCGCGTTTAGCTGTGCCTCTTCTTGATCCGCCAGCCCAGCACCGTCCACAGCGGAAATGGAAATGTCTTTCGAGAGATTGAATCTATAGCCGGATTTCACCCCGCTGGGCATAGTTAGCTGCTCCATGAGAGTGTTGTGTCCTCCAGAGGGCTTTCCCATTCTGTTAGTGGGTGATTCCGTTTCCTCCATGTCTCCGTCTGTGTCTTGGGGCTCTTCTTTGATTGCGGCTCGAGGCTTTTGCTGCAGCAAGCTGGAAGGATGACTGGAACCTTCCTTTGTCTTTTTAGAAAGTCCCATTGCTTCCAACACTGCTTCAGAAGGCTGCTCATCGCTAACACTCTCATTTCCGTTGTTTCCATCCTCTGACGGTGTACTGGTCTTCAGAGCCCCCCGTGTCAACCGCTTTTCTAGCTGGGGAGTGGCTGAACCTTGAGATGGCGTTGCTGACTCTGCATTCTCGCCAGATCGACTTAGTCCTCGTGTGCTTCTACGTAGAGCCCCACCCGCAGCTCCTGCACCACCGCCCAAGGCACTTGCTA
The DNA here is from genome assembly GCA_029691765.1 of Entomobrya proxima. NCBI lineage: Eukaryota > Metazoa > Arthropoda > Collembola > Entomobryomorpha > Entomobryidae > Entomobrya > Entomobrya proxima. Next base: position 431,549 of record CM056168.1, read on the forward strand.
GTATCTCAGAACCTTTTGGAAGAGAGGGCGTGGCAGCTGGTGCTGCTGCGGTGGCGGTGCTCTCACCCTCTTCCTCTTCAGTCTGCTGTCTTTCCTTCTTGTGGTCATCAGGTACACTTTGCTCTGTTTCCATCTCCTCATCCTCCTCCTCCTCCCCGCCTTGCTCATTCTCCTCAACTTTATTATTGCTTTGTTCCGGGCCCTTCTGACCACTTGTCTGCTCCTCACTTTGGTCCTGGTCAGATTCACCCGAGGGGTTGCCCCCGCTCTGCTGAGCAGCAGAGCTCTTTCTCGTCAGTCTGGTAACTCGTCCATCCCCACTCCCAGATGGATTGTCCGCCGAAACGCTTACAATGGTTGGGTTTGTCTTCAGCGAAGAAATCCGAATGGTCATTGGACTCTTCTTGGTGGGAGGTGGCACCTTCACATTATTGTTGTTATTGTTATTATTGTTCGCGTTGTTATTTGTCTTTGCTGAACTTGTGGCTGCTGCAGTTTTGGTAGATCCACCTCCTCCTGTTGCAGTAGCTGCTACTGCTAGTGTACCACCGGAACCTCCAGGTGGATTATATTCTGGCAACATTTTCCGAATCTGCTCAAGGCTTATCTGTGGTCCAATCTGAGTCTTCACAGGAGCAAAGACCACTGGCCCATGAACTTCTTTAAGTTTTTCCACGTGTGCTGTTAGCTCCTCAATGGCGGCAAGCAAAGGTCCATTCTTTTTCGGTGGAGGAGCGGGCATCTCCTCAGAATAGAGAAAGCAGTCCTTTTTCGCCACCCAAGCTCGATCATGCTGACCGAAAAAGCGCACGTCCACATCATTCTCCTTCATCCGCATGGCTTTAGCAGGCCAAAAGGGAAATCCCTTGAGTTTAGCCCAGACCAAAATGTGAGGTCTGCGACAAGCTTCCACAAACCAGGAGTCGGGCTTCTCGTGTGCGTTGGTGTAGCACTCGGGACAAGTTTCAATTTCAGTGAGCTCCTGCTTGCACACTTTGAGCAATCTCTTGGCGGCCAGGGTGTACTGGGACGAGGCAGAGTTGAAAACTATCGAGTTGTGCACCAGCCACTGGGCGTCCGCCAGAAAGCCCTCGGTGGAGCCGTACTGCCGTTTTTTAATGTTTTTCTCCAGCGTTTCAATGTCCATTGGATAAACAATGTATTCAAAGTAGTCTTCTGCGTCGTTGGGATCCACTGGCTGGATAAAGGGCTCACTCTGTAAAAAAACACCAATAAATTAACAAAAACACCAAAAAATAGGTTTACTTTTAAATTTTTCGTTATAAGCTTTAAAGCTTACCCCTGGCGTTTGTCGCATCCTCAAGCAAATATTTTTCAGTAGACCCATCAACTGATCCAACGACAACTGCTTCATAGCCTCCGACCTCAACTCAATCGTCTCCGCATTCATCACAACCACACACTCGGGACAAGGACATGAGCTATCACCCTGACCAATCTTGGCATTAGGATAGTCCGTATTCATACACCGAACGTGATAGCTTCTGGGACACAGCTTGCAATTCACTTGCACATTATCCCTGTGACAAACCCAGCAAAAGTAGTCGTGTTTCTGGTCATCATTACTCTGGGCGTTACCCCCTTGGCTCTGAAGATGCACAGGACCACTTCTTCCTTGCTTTCTTTTGGGACCATCCTCTGTTGACGAGTGGCTTAGAGTTCTTTTTCTTGTTTGCACTCCACCACTTTGAGGTGGCGTACTTTTTTGAGGTGGCAATGGACCATCCTGTTGCTCTACAGCTTCTTCTTCTTCCTCCTCCTCCTCCACCGCTCCAGGCCTTTCCCCATTCTCCTCGTCTTCCTCCTCCTCCTCCCCTTCTTCCATTGTCTCCTCGTCGCCTCTTAGACCTTGCTCAACTTCTTCTGTTTCCTCCATGGCCTCTTCTTCCTCTCCTTCTTCCAGAGTTTCGTCCATAATCTGACCTTCTACTTCTTCTACATCTTCCTCTTCTTCTTCAACGCCCTCCTCCTCCTTGCCAATTTCAGGCTCTTCTTTTTCCTCCTCCTCAAGCTCTCCTTCTTGCTCATCCGCTACTTTATTATTGTTATCTGAAGAGGTGGCATCCAGCTCACCATCCTCTCTTTCTGAAGACACATCCTCCTCTTTTGCTTCGCCCTCTACTTCCTCCTCCGTGTTTCCATCCAGCTCATCGCCCATCACCACCTGAGTCTCGTCTTCTTCTTCTTCCTCCAAAGTCTCATCAGTTCCAGCTTGTTGATCCTCAATGGGATCCCCTTTGCTTTCTTCACTTTCCATCCTCCTCCTCTTCAACAATAGCTCGTCTTACAAGAACTACAAACCAAAATAAAACCAAAGCCAACAATTAAAACCACTTTTTTAAAAACTGCTTATCACACACAATTCTGCTTAAAGCCAAAAGTGCACCCTTTTTTCTGCAAAAAGCACCACCGCCACTACTGCAACAACTATAAATTATACTGAAACAGGCTCAAGGTCATCCGATCCACATCACCAGCCCCATCCACCACAAATAAGCACGCAGAATAGTGCTGATGATGGTAAAATGGTAATGGTGATAATAGCAATCCAAAAAATGAGCAGCGAACGCAATCTCAATCTCTTTCCTTAAGCTTCTTTCAGAGAGTGGCTATTGGAAGCACTACCAAAAAGTAGGTTGCCTGGTGCTCTCGCTCCTCTCGTCGTCTTCTCAGACGAACAAGACAAGTAATTACTCCCAAAACGACCAACAACACTAAAGAGTCGCTTCCACCACCTTCAATGCTACCACCACCACCACTACCAACAAAATAATGCGCTTACAAATCTGTCCCTACTTATCCAATCCAACTTAATTACAACAACAATTAGCTAAATTCTAACATGATGACGCTTTAAACAATTCATTAACTCTGCGCTGCTGCACCCACCTCAAAAATCTTGAGCCCACCTCCACCACCTCCAACTGGTCGACACGCTTATCGATGAAACAATCAGAGCGTGTAGTAGCGTTTCCTCAAGTGTGCCTTGCTCTACAGCAGCACTTCATCTACAGTTCCTTAAGGTGCTTCTAGAAAAGCCGTTTCAAAATCTAAGCACAGCGTTCTTCTGCTGAGGAGGTAGACGTCAACGCTTTCAAACCCAAAAGAAGTGTGTACACCACCTCGTCTTGTCTCGTCACATACATAAATGCCCATTCACCGCTACTGCTTCTTCTGTTGATGCTTTGCCCACCTCTTCCACCAACTTGAGTTAAGTGACGATAATCCTCACTTCCTTGTTCCTCTCGGACAGTCACTCTGTGAGAGCACTTAACTGTGATTGAGTCTGTTGTGCTCTCTAGTCATAGTTCAAGCCTTAAAATGATAAAACGCTTAAAACAGAAAATAAAGCTTGTAAACTGCGTTCTCTGTACAGAAAGTCGTCCCAGTCCCAGAGAGTAGGACGAGTACACTGACTGAGTCAGAAAAGTAGTAGTATTTTTTGTAGCGGTGGTGCTGGTGGTGGTGGCAAGGCAAAATAGAAGCGCATCAGTTCGGTGGAACCCAACACAAGTAAATAAGCCTATAAGCCAGAAACTAAAGCATTTCAAGGTATTATAACAGTCAAATTGTAAACCCTGCCATGTTGAAACACAAATGCATTTTACAAGGCTTGTGATGATATGGTGGTGGTGGCGGCGGTGGGTAGTTTTTAGAGTTGAAACTTACAACTGAACAGACAGAGAAGGGAATTTAATGTTATCCGCAGAGCAATCATCATCAAAATTGGCTTGTCTTTCTGAAGGAAGAATGCATTGGTGGAATGAGCATTAGTTCAGTTCAGACTTCAGAGGCTTTGCCACAGAAAGAATTATATTATTATTAAGCTGCTGGGATTGCTTTGATGATGAAGTTGGAGAGTTGAAGAATTTTGAATGTACTGGGAATACGCTAAAAACTCTCTGAAGTTGTGCTCTGAAGCAGAATCAAGAAATAGAAACGAGAGCCTTTTTGGTTATTATTAGTGGCTGAGAGGGGAAGAAATCACTGCTCTTCTGCTTTTCGGAAGAAGTCACGGCTTGAAAATATTAATATCTTTTGAAGATGCTTCTAATGAGGTTTGGCAGCTAAATCACAGATAAGCTTGTGATGATGATGATGATGATCCCTGTCTGCTTTTAAAAATGGATGACGACGACGCGTGGAGAGGTGGGTTTTGAGGTGGTGAGCACGGCGGAAGGTTGTTCCAGCTTAGGGAAAATACCTTAAACATTTAATGGGTCAAGTTAGTGGCCTGGCCCAGTATGCTTTTATGACCGCATGCTGTTGGGTTGAAGAAAACTAATGAAATAATTTTGAAGATTTTGGGAAACTTACCACCTTCTTCAGAAACGGATGAAACAGCAGCCTTTTCTGTAGATTTTGGATGACTTTCCTCCGCCAAAGCTCCAATCTAGACTAATTATGACAAACTAATGTAAATTTTTACTGCACTGGATTATCACAATAAAAAATGCTTTAAAAATTATGGTCACCTTTCTTCCAGCCTTTTGATGAAACTTGGTCTGAATTCTAAAAGCCAGTTGAAAATGAAATCCGGGACTCCAATAAAAAACGATTTGAAACGTTTCCAGTTATTCCAGAAAGTGTGGGTACTTCACATGGACAGCTATTGTTTCTCCAGATAATTGACCACCAAAACAGTTGACGATTTAAGGATGACTGATGACGATAAATGTTATCTGTTGAATTTTTGAAGGTAAACGACCTCCTAACCAAACATAATAGTTGGCCACTTTTGAGAAGGCTTTGTCCACTTGGTGAAGTGCGCAAGCAGCCCCAGAAATCTTGAACGGAGTGTGCGCCAACGCAAAGCTGGCATTGTTTTTCTTTGGGCTTTGCTTGTTTGCTTCACAAAGCTTTTGAGCAGCAGATGAAGACAAGTGCTTTGACATTTTGACAGTGGTTTGGGCAAGGTGACAAGTGTCAAGATAATTATGGAGGAAACTAGTGACAGGATGGATAAGCACAGTCGGGGGATGGTTAAGGCCCTTGGACACCTGATGGGCTTACGGGAGACTAAGGATGGCAAGCTGGTGGCGACGGAGGACGAGGAACAGAAGGCAGAGGTGAACATTGAAAACATTGGCGTTAATGCAGGTAGGTTGACTGAACAGGTGCTTGATTGATAAGTGCTTATCTGATTGAGTTGATTTGATAAGTGGTGATTTTTTTGTAGGAATGTCCTGGGAAGCTGGAGCAATGTTAAGTAGTGTGGCGGACATGGGTCTTTTGTCGGGGGAGAAAGTTCAAGGGATTAGTGCGAAGATAAGTGAATTTGCATCCAGTTCCAAGCCGAGTGATCCCCCACCCCCACCTGTTGTTGAGCCAGAGAAGAAGAAAAGTGCTAAGGTTCCGGATTTGGAGGACATGTCGAAAGGACCTGCGGGATTTTATCCGCCAAGAAAGGTGCCAACAACAACAACAGCTGCACCTTCAGTTTCCAGTACCAGTAAGCCGACAGGAGATTTGGGGCAACGTGAAACCCTATTCCAAGCTCCACCTCCGCGTAATTTTGCCAAGCCAGTAGTTCAGGAGCCTCCTCCTCAGGTTATCAAAAGAGCTGCAGTAGGTTTTGGAGCAAGACCAGCAGCTCCTCCAAAGGAGGATCCACCTCAGCAGGATGATAAGCCGGGCATGTTTAGAACAGCTTATCAACAGCTGTTAATTGACGACAAAAGGAAAGGCGTTCAACGTAGTGTAGCCCCAGCTGTTGGAGGTCCAGCTAGAGTCTCAGGCCTTACTCGTCTTCCACAGCGAAGCGCACCTGCTCCACTCCCACCTTCTGACGACCAACCAAAAGTGTCAGATAATCCGGAAGTGGAAGAACTGATGCAGCACGAAAGCATGAAAAACATTGACGCTAAAATGGTGGAAGCCATTCTGAATGAAATAATGGACACGTCCACTACCGACTGGGACGACATTGCTGGTCTTGGTCACGTGAAAAAGACCATTCGAGAGATTATCATTTGGCCCATGGAACGACCTGATATTTTCACTGGCTTGCGCGCAGCTCCGCGTGGGATTCTCTTCTTTGGACCACCTGGCACGGGAAAGACCATGTTTGGCAAGGTGATTGCTACTCAGTCACGGTCCACGTTTTTCAACATTAGTGCTTCATCCTTGACGTCCAAGTGGATTGGGGACGGGGAAAAGATGGTCCGCGCTCTGTTTGCTGTGGCAAGAGTGAAGCAACCTTCGGTGATTTTTATCGATGAAATTGACTCCATCTTAACGCAGCGAAGCGATACCGAGCACGAAAGCTCGCGAAGGATGAAGACCGAGTTTTTGATTCAGTTTGACGGGTGTGCTACAACATCAGCGGATCGTATTCTGGTGATTGGGGTAACCAACCGTCCCCAAGAGTTGGATGAAGCCGCTAGACGAAGATTGGTCAAACGAATTTACATTCCACTGCCGGATTTTGAAGCACGAAGGCAACTAGTCAAAAACTTGATTAAAGAGTACAGCTCGGACCTGACTGAGGTGGACTTTGATAAAATTGCGAAAATCACAGAGGGCTACTCTGGAGCGGATATGAATAGTTTGTGTAGGGAAGCAGCTTATGGACCGCTGAGGGAAGTGGGTGACCGGATTCAAAGCTTGGATGTGGACCAAGTGCGACCCATGCGCATGCGGGACTTTGTTCAAGCTCTGAGACATGTCAAGTCTAGTGTGGCCATGAGTGACGTGAAACTTTATGAGGATTGGGATGCCAAGTTTGGGTGTCATGTGGGACCTGCACCGGATATGGACTCCAGTCAGCTTAGTCAATTCAGTCAAGTCAGCCCTTAGAGAATTTCCGCAGTACGCTACGACGCTACGCTTAAAACTTTTACAAATTACTTTGTTAACGTTGCACATGTTTTGATAATAAATCCAACCTTTATATTTTCGAACAATTTCTGCAGTCTCCGTGGTGGCGTGAAGCCTTTTTATTGAAGCACCAACTTCATTTTGAAGATTTGCTAAACCTCTGCATATTTTATAGTGCATATTTTTATTCTAAAATCTGAGCATTTTCTTTGGCACTCCACACACCTTACTGATTTTCAACGATTTTCTAAGCAGTATACCATAGCATGCTACCTGACCCCGTTGTTCACTGCTCGGCTAACAGTAATAATGACAGTGGTGCTAGCAATGGTCAGGATGGATTCAGTCGGGATCCCAGACCCAGACCAAGCCATAAATGTCCCAGTGCGGATTTCAGTTCCCATTTTGTAGTAAAAGGTAGTTCCTCCGGTTCGGGGGAAAGGGTTTGTGGGGACAGCTCTGAGGACTCTGCTCCCAACAAATGCTTTTCCATTCCCAGCGTGCCTCCTGCCGAAGCCAGTGGCAGTGGAGCAGCAGCACGTATACCTACCCCGAGCAAAAGCGAGGTTCCACTTAGCCCCGTTAAACGCAATACCCAGCAACACCAGCATCCATTTATGAAGTCCCCCGAAAAACTTAGTAGTGGCACAGGTCGCCTGTTTGAAAATTCGCCAAGAAGCACTCTCCTTGCCATGCCAGATTCTCCCATGGACTCTACGTATCAACCGGTATCGCCTTACTGTTTAAGGAAAAACCGAATGGGGGAATATGAGACGGAACAGCAACTCGAAAGCCATCCTCAGACCGACTATCAAAGAATTTTAAAAGCGTGTGGGCAACGTGAGCCTATTCCCATTGACCTGATATTTAACGGTCTCAAGGACATTGAGAAAATTGGAGAGGGTGTTTACGGGGAAGTGTACTCGGGCAACTTTCGATACTTCAGTCAGTACCTTTGGGTGTACAAAGTGGTGGCCATTGCAGGCGACAAGATTGTCAATGGCGAGAAGCAAAAAAGCTTTGCAGAGGTTTTACCCGAGATTCTGGTAAGTCAGGAGTTGAGCAAGTTGAAAGGAGTGCTGAACAAGTGCTACACGGACGGTTATGCGTACATGAAAAACGCCAGAATTGCCAAAGGCATGTATCCTCTTAGTTTGCTTCAGCCTTGGGAAAAGTTTAATCAGAAATATGGTCAGATTTTATTTGAAATATGAAGGAAAATGGAACATAGGCAGTGTGCTGAAAATGATAGCTTTTTTACTTTGTAGAATCGGATAATGATCGACCAGAGTTTTTCGAGCCGGAGCAATTGTACATGGTTCTGGAGTTTGAACACGCTGGACAGGATATTGAGTCGCTGAACTTTCGGGATGCGCGACAGACGCTGAGCATTGTTTTGCAAGTGGCTCATATTCTGGCGGTGGGGGAGTGTGCCTTGGAGTTTGAACACAGGGATCTTCACTGTAAGCTCATGAGATTGCAGACTTACATGAAAAAATAAATCTACATTTTTTTCATGACTTTTTTTAGGGGGTAACATCTTGGTGCAAACCTGGATCCCAAACAAACTCCGCTATCTTCTCAACGGTCAAACGTTCTTTGTTCCCTCGGCGGGTATTAAAGTGGCCGTGATAGATTTTACCATTTCTCGCGTAAAGCACTCTAAAAGCCACTCCGTCACCTTTCTCGACCTTCAGGATGACGAGGAGCAGTTTCTGGGCACGGGAGACCACCAGTTTGACATTTATCGCATGATGCGGGATCACAATCGCAATGATTGGCAAGCTTATCGCCCCAAAAGCAACGTGTTTTGGTTGCACTACCTAGCAAACAAGTTGTACGTTAAGGGTCAATACAGCACTTGTTCCAATACTTCAGTTTCTAACGCCCGAGCCCACTCTAAATCAAACCATCACCTTTTGGGCCACTATCAAGCTGTGAGAAAACTTAGGGAATTTTCCAACACCATTTTGGAGTACGATTCGGCTACGGACTTTGTACGAAGTGAGGAGTGCTTGGCTTATCGCCAGTTTTTGGGTTTAGATGAACAGGAAGAGAACACCATACAAAAGGAAGTAGAATCAGTATCAAATATTCAAAAACTAATTCAAATGAATAACAAGCAGCAGCAGCAACAGTAATAATACATTTTTTTAAATCTTGGAAATCTCCATAATATCCCGTTTTATTATCAATTTAATAAGCCTTGTAAACTTGCTCTCTGTTTGTGTATGGGATTCTTCATAAAGAGTATATAATAATTGTAATTGTGTGTACGTAGTACAATTTTAGTAAAAATTTGGTTTGGGTTTACAAAAAAACACAATAACAAACTTGCATAAATAATTATCTTGTAAAAATCAACATATTATCAAGTTTTCCTTTTCTTATAAATGCACGCTCTAAAAATACAACAAAATTGACAAAAAAACGAACGAAACTGTTATAAAATCATAGCACACGACACAACGGAACAAAAAATATATAAAAAACTACAAAGTCAGTTTATATTACAAATAACTTAATTGTGTTAAAAAAATAATAGCACTCATGTTGAAATTGCATATTATGCTGCTGTTAAACTCAAAGAAAAAGCCCATTTCTAAAACAATAATACTTGGTCACAATATTCACAACAGTTTTTAAACCTTTTTAATTGCCTATTATTCTAAATAGTTAAGATTTTCCTTTTGGTTCTACACAGCACACGACAATAATTAATAGGTGTATTTTTCTCGGGAGTTTTTCGCGGATTATAATTGACAGTTAAAACGCAGGTCCGAGTTTTTAGAATAGTTTTTGAAAGAGTAGAGTAAACGTAGTTCAGTTCTACAGATAATTATTGTAATAGTTTTTTTTTATAAAATGTTCTCTCTTCTGCGGCTTCTTTTCAATAACAGCATATTACACAGCAATAATTTCCGAACAAGATTTTTTCTTTCCTTAAAAATTGTACACAGAGAGTTTTGTAAACTATTTTTTGAAATAATAATACTTCATACTTGTTACACACGCGGAGTTGTATATTTTGTACATTTATAAATACACAGAGATTATTTTTTTATAAATAGAATATAAAGCTTTTTTGACACAACTTGTTATCTTTTTTGTCTTTGCTTTTTTAGCAACCAAGTGAGTTTACAAAGTGAGAAAGTTGTATACTTTTTTAAATCTACGTAACAATTCATTTTATTATGGCAAAAAACTGACAAAATCTACACATTCAAAGCGTTTCAGAGTACAATCCTACAAAGCTTTCTATTTTTTCGTACAAATCTGTTACAATGTCGTTCTGGAAGACACAAACACTTTTGCTACTCTGCTTTTTTTCAAATGGCTAGTTACATTTATATTTTTTGTCAAAGCGAAGAAGAAAAGTATAAAAAATGTCTATGCAGCTATTTTGTTAAGTTTTATTAGATGTACTCAATACTGTTATCATTTGTGGAGCTTCTGGAGCTACTATGATTACCCGGTTGATGATGTGAGTGGTGAAGATGACCCTGCTCACCAGCAGAACCTGCTGCTACTACCGTGGCCGTATTTCTATTTGCTGTGCTACTACCACTGCCCTTGTTCTTGGACACTTTGTTCACTTTGCTGTACAGTGGCATGCACATTATTGGCTCGTTGTTGTTTCCAGAAATGTCCTGCACCACCGAGTTATCCGGAGAGGTTACTTGAACAGTGCTGCTACTTTTGCTGCCTCTCTTTTTGGTCTTGTCCACTTGTGCGTACAAGTGACTAATGTCTGGTGGTGGTTTCAGTTGGTGGTTGTCAGCCCCAGCGACAAAGCAAGTGAGTCTGGTGTCTGCAGCAGTACTAGCTTCCGGTGTTTTGGCTTTTGAACTGCTGCTGCCCTTTGGCTTTACCCGGGAGTAGCCAATGTCCTCGTAATAGTCACTCCCGTTGTTTCTAGCATCTTCTGAATCCAACAGGTCATCTTTGCTTTCCTTCAGCCTTTCGTAGGGAGGATACTTGACACTTTCGTACATTTGGTCAGCCTTGTCGTCACCTTCGTCATCCTCGTCTTCGTCGGAGCCTAAAGCAGGTTTCACTCTGCTTAGATTCCCGGGAGGATGAGGCTTGGATGAAGAGGATGAAGGTTCCTTCTTTTTGATTTTCTCGTAGCCGTGCTTCTTCCCTTCCCGACTACCCGGTTTTTTCACTCTTTCGTAAAATTGATCCTCTTCCTCGTCATCATCCTCAAACTCGGAGTTGTTCTTGTTGCTCTTCTTATCAATCACTTGGTACAGCTCCCCTCCGTCATCATCGTCATACTCGTCATCTTTACATCTGTCCCCAATTTCCTGATAGTGATCCGAAGGCTCCTTGCCTCCACCAATTTCTTGATACGTGTTATTCAGGTTCCTTGGTTCAATTTCGTGGTAATTTCCTGAGTCCAGTCTTATTCTTGTACCAGTTGGTGGCCCTAAGGCTACACTAGAAAGTGGTGCTGTGGAAGAGGATGTTGCTGACGAAACAACTACTCCACTTTGTCGACTACTCCGACCCGGATTCTTTTCCGGAATAATGTTGTAGTTGTCCTCGTCCACCAACTCTTGCTGCTGCTGTTGCTGTCGTACAGCAGAGGAAGTTGACGTTGGTGACACATCGCTTCTTCCCGAACCCGGACTACGAAGCAGATGATGTTGTAACGGTGGGTCATCTATCAGTGCATTAGTTTCGCTGCTAGTGGGAAACAGGTTTTCCCTCACAACCTCAAACTCGGAGTAGCTAATATCCGCCTTGCTCCAGCGACGACTATCCACCGTGTCAGCATCCATAGGATTGCTATTATCCATTAAACTTGCAGCTCGTTTGCTTCTGTGATGCTGATGATGGCTTGAGGTGGCGTAGTGTGACGAAGAGCTACTCATCGAGTCTTTTGCAGGTGGAGGGGGTGGCAGCGGATTCTCGCTGCCCAGGGGAGCCTCTCTTACCAAAATTTGCTGACTAGAGGAGGTAGAGGCGTTCGAGGCCGTTTGCGTTACCGCTGCTTTGTTACCCTGTCCCTTTTTCTTTTTGGTTACTTGGGCGTACACAGGAAGGGCTGAGGCTTGTGGCGGCAGGGCAAGGGCTGACGAGGGTAAGGGAGGAAGTGCGTTGGCGTTCGGAGAACCTGGCGCGTTGGTAGTTGGACCCTGAGCTCCTGGGCTCAGGTCTGGTGGTGGCACTAGAGGAACCGGTGGCAGCGGAGAGTTTGCTTCTCTCCGCTCGGGTATGGGAGAAGCTACGTTTGGTCCACCCAGCCAAGTGGGTCGGCGGGGATTGTTATTGTCGTGGTCTCCGGGAATGCGCATGTAGTTGCTATCGTTGGGATCGTCTATGGCGGCGTACATCTCCTCAGAGTCGTCTGAAACGGTGGCATAGTGCGAGTCGTAGTGTCTTGTGCTGGCAACAGTCTGATTGCGCAGATTTGACAGAGGCTCTCTTACGCTGATGCTGGTGTAGCCTCGAGAGTCGTGCGAATCTCCGGAAAAGTGGGAAGCATTGTCGGCGTTGTTGGGTTGACTGTTTCTTCGCCAGGGGCGTCCAATACGGCGTGGAGGTACTGGACCTTCTTCGTCGTCATCATCATCAGCCACTCCACTACTAGCCCCTCCACCTGCAGCACTAGCAGCAGGAACGCCAGAAGATGAGCCTCGATTTTGCAATGGAGCATGATGACCTGATGTGCTGGGACCGCCTCCCGGAGCACCAACCACTTGTCGTGTGAGAAATTGAGGTAGATCGTAATTATCCGTGTCGGTTTCTTCATCATTGTTGTTGTTAGCAGCTCTCACTCGAGCGTAGGGATGCTCTGCAGAGTTTTTCTTTAGTTTTGCATAAGGATGATTTAAACTTGTGCTGGCATACGTTTCCGAGTCGGAAGAGGGAGTTGCTTCACTACCCTTGAGTCTAGGAATAGCACTGCCACCCGAGCTGGGTCCGGGGGGAATGCCATTTGTTACTGGGAGCAAGCTACCACTGCTCGAAGAACCCACTTTTCCAGAGGAATTTGCTATGGGATTTTCTCGGATTTGGGCGTAGTGACTGGAACGCTTGGAGGAACTGCCTTCGGGTAAAGGTGTCTCCCCAACGGTGGCATAGAGTTCGGAAGTGCCGTCGTGACTGAGAACTGAACTGCTTCGGCGGGGAGGATGAGAGGTGGTTCCTGTACCCGGAGTTTGCGGAAGATCAGGAAGTTGTCGATGTTGTGCACTGGCTCTGTGTAAAAAACAAGAAACAGATAGAGGTTAAACGTGAGAATTCACAAGGTTGTCTGGAAAAGGAAATGGGTTTAAGGGTTTTAAGCTTAAAAACTGAAAACAAAAGCAAAATAGACACAGAAGCACAAAATAATTAGTCGTTTCAAGAATTGAAAAAGAAGCAACATCAAATCATAAGTGAACCTTTTGAGCGACCCAGCCAACTCTGTTGAATCTTGCGAGGATGTTAGTCTCGAAGCTCCGCCAGAGGAACCTCTGAGTCTCGAGTCCCCGTTAAACACTGAGGAGCCGGGTGAGCTTTCAACCGCCTTGTGGTCATTGTTGTTGCTACCAGCTTTTTCCCCAGAGCCACTGACTTGTGCTGTCAGAGGAAAGTGATGATGTCTTAGCTTCACTTCTGAAGTTTCCCCTTCGGTGGAGTTCCTTTTGGCAATGCCAATTGGAGGAGATCGTGCACTACGACTGCCTCCTGTGGCTTCTGTTGTGGAGGAGGTAGATGAACCTGCTGCAGCTGCACCACTGCTTGAATTTCTTGGCAAGGTGACAAAGTCGGACTCTGCTGTGGGGAGCATGGTCATACGACCCTCCAAACCGTACATTTCATCTCTGGCGATGGCGACGACGACGAAGAGGACCACAACGTTAATACAAGGCGGGTTGAGTGTGGGTTCAACAAGGTTACACAGCAAAGCAATGCAAAATCAAAAAAATGATAAGATAAGCAAAACATTCAACCAAGTTACAAAAATGCAAGTACAACGCACAAAATAAACTGCACACACAAAATTTCTGACAAACTGACTAGTCTACTAAACTGTTGCAAAACAAAGTTAGTTGCATTAACCTTCACTCAATACACAGACAGGGAATTAGACAAACACACTTCAAAGTTATTATTATTGGAAAAAGCTTTCAAAATAATAATTTGTAACGTAAAGTTAAATACTTTTATTTAATTTTTTTTGGCATTTTTTTTAGTAGCGCGCAGTGCAGTGCAGTGTGTGGTAGTTTAGTAGTACACAGCGTGTTTGATTTTGCAGCTTTAGAAGACAATTGACAATTCATTTGCAATTTTTGAGAGGGTAGACGATGATCACGTACTTTGTGGTGGTTTTGCGAACGCAGCAGTGATTAAAAACGCATTTGAAGACAATGATAACCCCGATAATGATTGGAAGAAGGAGGGTGGCGATCAGGGGTGCGGAACCGTATCTGACCCATCTCGCCTCGTCTGCAGCGTCATCCCGCGAAGTGACTGCCATTCTTTTGACCACTTTCCAAGGGATCAGTTCTTGAGACAGAAAGGAAACTAGAGGTGCTGCTGCTGTAAAGAGTGCTCTTTCCAATTTGGTTGCAGGAAGAACCCATCGCCCTTTTAAAAGAAAACAGGAAATCAATTAAAAATTCAAAAGCAAGCTATTCCAAAAACATCCCTTAATTTTAATCTCATTTACCACTGCCTTGTACACTCTTTGTCCAATCTCAGTTCTTCCTGGAAGCAACTTTCACCACAAAACAGTTAACAAGAAAGACATGCCTTTTCCAACTTTACTGTTCATTAAACAACAATTTGGTCACTTCTGAGCCACAACTCACTAAATTAACACCAAAAAATCCTTCTAACTTTTTAGCCAACAAAGTTATCTCCGTCAATCAACTTTTAACGCAAGGTCCTTTAACTTATCATCGGCTTATCATGCCTATTCTCGTGAACACAAGGAAGAATCAAATAATTCGTAATAGAAATGCTGGTGCTAGTAGCACATTCTTCTTCCTTGGTAGCTTGTTGGAATCCATTCCAATGAATCATCTTGATAGCTCACACACGTCACAATTACAAACGTTCATAGATACATGGACAGATTGACAATTAACTTGTGTATTCACTTCCACAATCCACTCTTGTGTCAATCCACAATCCAACCATCAAACGCCTGTCAATTCATCGTCACTTTTAACACAATAAAGTTAACTAGCCAGAAGATTAAACTGATGATAATTATAGGCAGATCAGACGTATGCGTACGTGCGTGTGTGGTTTAAAGCAGAAAAGTGAAATCTGTGCATGAAGGCCTTAGTATTAAATGCTGTGGGACAATTAGCCTGCGAAGCAGTGCTTCTTCTTCAATCAATCAATTGGCAAGATGCATCTTAAAAGCATCCTTATCACTTGTTCAAGAAAAGAGAGTGTAGCAGCAGCAGCGGTTGTGTGTTGAGTGCATAACAAAAACAAAAACAAGTCAACTTGCTCAACACCTGCATCTCGCCCATGCATTTTTGTTTACCTGCATGTTAAACCACTCAGCTCTTCTGTTTATCAACAACTGGCTATTTGGCTATCTTGTGCACAAGCAGATAGGTCAATGTTGAACCAAGCGGGCTTGGATTTTTGGGGTGTTTACGCTAACAACTCTTTGTTCTATCTTTATGGCTTGGTGGAAATGCGTATTTTTTTTTATTCAAGCGTCTGTACAAAATATGCATAGATTTTAGGTTCCATTCCGGATTTTTAAAGGATCGTCAATAAAATATTCCTGGAATGGTCCGGAGCCTTGGGCGAATTCAAAGCTTTTCCAGAGCGTGCACCGATTCCAGCTTGTGGAGTGCTTGCATTTGGCACAACTGCAGGCTTTGCTGGAGGGGGAGTGGCTTAGCACTTGTACGCTGATTTTGCCCATGAATAGCTTGTGAAAGCGGGAGGGGTCTTGGCTGTTGGCAAAGTTGTCTCCGAAGCGTTTGTGGTACCAGGTTTGGGCGTCGTGGAGGCTAATAGGTTGGGGCTGGTCTGCTAGGCCACGTTGTTTTTTCAGGGCTTCGAAAACGGGTTCGGAAAGGGTGTTTAGAAACTGGCCATAGTCGATCATAAAGGCATCTAAGTGGGCATTCAGTTCACAGGGTCTAAAGTTCAAAAAGCGGATTGTAAGGAATTGTTTGGGTTTTTAAAAATAAATTGTTTTTTAGCGTACGTGAATTTGGCAGCGGTGGCGGTCACACTGACGCCGATAATCATGGGCTTGTCAATTGCGGGATAGTAAACGCGAACAGAATAGCCCAACTGTTTGATAGTTCTTAGGTACTGATAGGCCCTCATGGGAAATAAGAGTAGACTGTGAAGCCACAATAAGTACTTGGCAGGATCGTAACTGCCCACGCAATAGAAATTGGAGACGGTGTTGGTAAAGCCATAATTTCTGTCGTGCTTTAACCTCAGCCAGCGTTCCCCCACGGGAAAGTGTTTGTAGGTTTGCAAGCAGAGTTGCATCCACTCCGAGTCTTGGCGAGGATTGCAGTTGGCACAGGTATTGTAGGCGGCGCATTGACGATTGATAAGCTCCACGGCTTGTTGTGCTCGTTGGAGGGAAATGTTTCCGCCAAAGACCATTCCTGCAATGGATCCCCATTTGAAGGACGTGGCAAATAGATTGAGCTCTGCTGCGGTTACTTGGCCAATGTGGGTTAGGGCGTCGGCCAAGGCGTCCTTGGAATGGATGCAGGCCATAAAATGCATCAACTCTCTAAAGAAAATGTGGATATTATAATTGCTTAAGTTTAAATTGACAGTAAGTTGTACTAAAAAAGCTGATGGGCTTACTGAGAAACGTAGTCCCCATCTGAAGCCAGCCACATATCGTATAGGATCAGTAGTGCTGCCTGTGCCGCCTTGAATTTCGTTTCCGAAACGGGAGTATTGAAAAATAGTTCGTTAAACGCTTCCAACTTGGACAGCCAGTCTTCCTTGGAGTCGGACAAAACTAAGTTGATGCCGTAGTCGTCCACAAACGCATAACTTTCGGTTCTTTGACTATACGAATTGGAAAGCCAAGCGGCAACTACCCAGAGTAGGGACAGGGCAAACCTATCAAATAATTCTTCGAAAAATTACTTGACTTTCAAAAGATAAATTTATTTGTATGTAACGTACTGTCTGGAATTGGTTTTCACTTCCGGATTCACATAACGCACATTGCAGAACAGAAAGTAGTTGTCCAACTCGTTTCCCAAGTGCACTGCTTCCTGTACCTTTCCCATTTTCCACGTTTCAAGTTCTATTTCCTGTGCCGCAATTCTTCCATAGCTTATGGGCATAATCTTCAAGCTTGCTAGGCTTCCAGAATCCTTCATCATTTTAAATCTGTAGTGACCAGCGCACTCCTTGCAGCATTCCTGATTCAGTTCCCCAAATCGCTTGGTTATTGGCATTACCACGTATTCAGCATTGGTAAATGGCGCAATGCAAACCTGGTTCCCTCCAATGGCTGCATAATCCCTTAACTTCCTGGTGCTGGGCAGAGTCTGAATCACCATCATTTTGGAGGGTTGGACCATCTGCTGTAGAATGTATTGCACTTGGCCCGGCGTATAAACTGCGTCTTTCCAGGACCAACTGCAGCACAGCGTTTTGAGCACATCCTTTTCCTCCGCTTGTTGTAAGGAAGCGGCCAAAGTGGTGGGTGACAGGTTGGTGGACACGGAGCCAAGATAAGTGTAACTTCGCTCTGCATCCAGTTGCAGCTCCTGAAAGTCCCGCAGAAACTTGCTATCGGGTAGGCTTATCAGCTCGTGAAGAAAGACATAGGTGGCTTGGACAATCTCTGCCACGTGGCTTTCTCCTTCCGGCGTTAGGAAAAACTCGAGATGGAGACAGGTCACGTACTTAATGTCAACCAGGTCGGAATCTAGGGGAGAGTTGGCAAGCAGCAGCCAAATGTATTGCTGTTGAATTAAATAATGAATCAATCCCCCTGGTCGATCGTCTCGAAGAGCTTTGGTCAACAGCAATAAGCTTTTGTTTCCCTGCTTAGTCAGCAGATCTCCGGGAATGGTCCACAACAGCCAGAGCTGGAAATAGAGGAAAAGGTCACATTTGAAATGAAGTGAACTGAAAACGGTGCCATGATTAATACAAATCATTACACTCGAGTAGGAACTCAATCCTTGAATCACATAGTCCATGTTGTATCCCTTTCCATCCAGACGTTTCTCCTGGGCCGTTAATGGCGTCTCTCGGAGTATTCCCCGGGTTCCTTGAAGCAAGCCACTAAAATTCTTCAAAACCAGTTCCTCCTGGGCTTCAAATGGCAGTGTGCTCTGTGAGAAATAACGAATGTTAGTTAAAAAGTTCTTTTTTTGAGGCGATATGAGACTAAGGTACCTCGAATGCCAGGGTCATGGCACTGGCCACATAATACTGCGAGTGGAAGCTTCTAATCGCTTTGTGAATATCTGGAGAGATCAGCAGAGTCTCCTCATTGCCAAAGCCCATCTTGCCCAGCGGATGACTTCCAATCGCGTGCTGGAAAAGGAACCATCTTCTCAACACGTCATAATGCTTTTTCAAGTGAAACTCCGAGTCCACGGCTTGGAGTTCCCGGAGTGTCATTCCCGGTCGAAACAATGGCTTGGACAGCATGCTCCCCACCATGTCCATATTTTGACTAATGCAGTTCAAGCTCACGGTGCTGTAGTAAGTGGTCGTATTATTCTCAGTGTACGCGTTGGAGTTGGAACTGCAGCTGAACTCAAAGTTCCAGTAGGCGTTTTCATCGGGATACTTTTCCGAGCCAAGGTGGACCATATGCTCGGTGAAATGCGCTAGACCAATGCAGTTGTCAGGGTCGTCAGTGCATCCAACGTTGACCACCACAGCAAGGGTAGCCTCCATGTTTCCTCGTCTTACGGCCTTGCAACTTTTACCACCTTGACGAGTAGTTCGTAGATTGTGTAAAATCTTTGCCATGGCCGGATTGGCTAAGGGAAGACCGTTGGGAAAGTTGGGAGGAATAATGTATTTGTGGGGGCGGCACTTTTTCGCGTCTTCCACAGACTCTACAAATTCGTCAGCAGGACTACTTTGGCCGATTATGGGGCGTTTCACCAGCACAGCGCGGAGTCCGTTGGACAGAGTGACTACAAGGTAGTCCTTTTTGTCCCCGGGAGCTTTGTCGGGGGTCACTCTGTTGACAATTGTGGTTGGTGTGGAGGGACCACAGGGCTTTTTTGCCTCTGAGGATGCCGAAGCGATTTTACTTCGCTTTGCTGGAGGCTTGGAATTGGAATTGATTCCAGTGCCATTCAGTAGTACGTTGGCAAGCCACTCGTCATCCGGTTCATCTGGCAGAATATTAGCCGTTGGATTTGTTCCGGGTTCTAGCGTCAGTGGAGCATTGTCTCCAGCTTCCAAAGTCTCACTGAGGAGTTGTGAGGTCAGTTCCTCTAGGTATGTGACGTCCTCCAACTTGAGGTCCGGAATCGGTGGATTAAAATGCGCATCTTGGGATGCGAGAAAGGGCAGAGATGCTACGAAGGTGGGCTTTTTGTCTGGCAGACAGGATGCCATGTTCTTCTGGAAGGCAATTTAGTGAGGAAATGGACTCCACAGTTTGTTTTCTTACCGGATAACTGCTGACGACTAATGACAGATATTACGGTTAGCCTTTGCTCTGAACTTTGACACAGAGGGAGGGACAGGATATGCAATGCAACAATATTCTATGGTTTCCTCACTTTATACATTGACGATTTGCGTCGTCCAGGACACATTCCTCTACGTCAAAAAGGCAAGATCATATAAAGTTCGGAATTTGAAATCCATGCTTATGCGTCTGTGCTTCATTGAGTCGTTCTCGTCCTGTCTAAAAGAAGTCGTTTTGACAGTAGCCCGTTTTTATGCAGCCTGTAAGCTTTCGATTTGGCACTCCCAATTAGAAGTTTTCTTCAGCCTAACACGACTTCAGTCCGTTTCCCTCCTAGCCTCATTTTCGTTTTCAGCCAGAAACGTATTCCCCCTACCAGTTCATGATAAGCATGAAGCAACAAACCATGCTGGTAGTATCCCTTTTCATAATAGTGGTCCTTGCAACACTGTATTTGCCCCGCAGCGCAGCTAAGTATCCTGGACAGGAACAAATCGATTTAATCGAAGGTCTTAGCAAACTAAGGGATTGGAAGCTTGTTAAGGAAGATCAGATCAAAAAGTGGTGGTATGATAGGCAAGCCAAAGACAGGTAAAAAATGGGACGATATGTTATGCTAGGAAAAAATAATAGTAAAAAAATGCAAATCTACTTTTATATGAATAGGATTTTTCCAAGGCTTTACCCGTGGTGCTTTAATACTGGCTCCAAGTACACTCTACCAGCGGGAGTGGTCCAGTTCAAGCCCAGCTTTGATGCAACGAAGCACTGGAGAGCTTTTGATCCTGACAGGGATAGCTGGTACGCGTATTTCCTCAAAGGTACCGGACTAATAACGGATGTAAGTCTTGGCTAAACACTACGTGCGCATTTAGTATTTGAAACGATTATCAAATTACCTGAAAATCCTTGCAGATCAAATCGTACAGGCTTCAGATTAAAAGCAAAGTTGTAAAGAGCTGGGGTAAACTGAACAGCATTAAAAATTCAGTAAATCATAATATTTTCTGAGGCTGTTAAGTTATATTCAATTATGTGATATTTGATTGGATATAGAGGAGGGCAAGTATTATTTCAAAATGGAACAATGGGCAGTATTTGAGTTGGGCTTGAAAAATGTAAAGCACCTTTATGTTCAGTCTATTGGCGGTCCGTTGGGTGTGCCCGTTGGAGAGTTTAACCTAGACTTTAAGTGTAATTTGGACAGTACCAATTACAACAGTCTAGCTTCAGTTGTTCCATGTCACTTTGCCCCAAAATCTGCTTTTTCGGTAACCAGCAACATATTACCGTTTTACATTTTATGCATGCAAACCTTACTGTTTGTTGAATACTAACGAGATTTTATTTTGCATTTCAAGTGGCCTAATGTCTTTGTGATGCACTCTGGAACTGGAGAGACTACGATAAGGTTCAGGTTTCGCTGGACGGAATCGCAGTGTCATGAAACATCGGTCATGCAATTTATGTATGAAACAACCATGAATTTCAGTGCAAGTTTCAATACTTAATGCTAATTCTGTGCATGTGTGTTATTTCATTAGAATGATTGCAACCAATGATTTTAAGACGAATGATTATGTCCTGAGCCCAATTTACCAGTTCCAGCAGCTTGATAATGGCAGTGCAGTGCCCTCGCCATATCATCCCTATCATGATGATGTTAGCTGCGATGAGCCTGCAATTTCGAATCCTTTGATCGAAATAATCAACAGAAGGTTCAGTAGGATCATTCCAAATAGACAGTACGATGATTGCGTACTCAATGGCAAAGCTGGAACAAAGGACTGGACCCGAGACCAGTGTGCACCAAATGGTCCTTTGGAATGTTTGCCAAAATGGAACAAGAAGGATCAATGGGAAAGTCAAGGCATGAAGTGGTACAAGGAACTGGAAAAGGAGCCTATTGAACTTTGTTGCGAAGTAGACTTTCCCCTTCCACCCGCACCTCCAGAGCCCACAACTACGACTACGACTACAACGTCTACGAGTACTACCATGACTTCCACTAATCCTACTGTAGCTCCGGTAAATATTATAACTACAACGGAATCTTCGCAACGGCAACAGCAAAAGTTGCAGGAAAGATTGTTAGGAGCCCGAACTGAGCTTCTTGACATTGTAAGATGTGAATAATATCCTTTCTACTTAATTAAACATGACAATGAAAGCACATACTTTCTTTGCACTGTGTGAAGTCTGAACTCGATTCTTTCAGAACCACAGAATCACACACGGCGACTTTTGCATCTTCGTATTTTATATCTTGATTCCCCTGGCGGATGTTTTAGCACGGTATTTTAAGGAGTTTGCCAATATTCGTCAATTGGGCCTTGGGCTTTGGATTTTGGTGAGTGTTTCGTAACTTGACGAGCATTGTTTGACATTATCATTAGCACAATTAATCTTAATCATTTTGGGTTAATTATAGTCTCACGTGGTATTACATATGGGAGGGCTGGTTACATCGTGGTGGTCTTATGGACTTGTCATAGGTGGTGGAAATGAAAGATTGGAAAAGATTATTGTAAAACACTACATTGCCGGGTCATTAGCAGCCAGCATGCAACACTTTGAGTTCATCACCGGATGGAAAAGAACGGCCAGGGAACGAACAGCTTTTAATTGGGTTTTGACGCATTCTGCCTGTGGATACTTGTGCCATGCTCTTGCATGTAATAAATCAGCTATGTATTACAGAGCAAATAAAATTATTTCAAACGCCCAATAACACGTGTAATTAATTTGTACCTAGACGCTTCTGTGATATTATCCACTGCTGCCGCTGAGAGAAAATGGCTGAGCTTAGGGCTAAGTGGGATTTGGGTAGCTGGCGCAATTGCACTCTATTATGCAGAAAAACGCCAGGAACGTATACTAGGGATCGAAGCCGGGGAACGACCTAGATGGCCTATATTGCAACGAATTGCTATGGAGCAAGGTACCCCCTGTCCCGTTTCAACCACTTTCATTCAATCTTTTAAAGATGAATCTTACGCTATTTTTATCCTGTTCTCATAGGATCCCCTCCCATGGGCAAAATCAAAATATTGATTATAACACTAACGACCCTGACTCAACTTGTGCTCTTTACCTGCATTCTGGTCGTTCATTCTTCGGAAAAACAAACGCTGAAGAAATTTTTTTCAAATGCTGTTTCAAATTCGAATTCGACTTCTTAGAGACCTGGTGATCGGCTTGTGGAGAACTGTTACTTATTCAAGATTACTAGACTACGTATTTATACGCTACAGATGCGCAATATTGTGTTTGTAATTTGGTAATTTTTACTTTCATTAAATGCGTCTTTCGTCAACTCCAACTTCGTCCATATCCATCTTTCGCCTTTTATTGAGATTATGCATGCTTATTTTACATTTTATTTCGAAGAAAACTAATGCAGACAACTTTACAGTTTACTTCCACCTTTTATTCCTTATTCCCCCGTGGCATCTAACAGATTAAAATTATGCAACTGCATATTATTGACATGTATTAGGCTTTTCAACGTGTACCCCTGCCTTGATCACTATTGTTCCCATTCCCGGCGTTAGTTCTTAGTCTTTGCTCCACTTTGAGAAGTAGCAGGCCGAGAATGTCCTTGAAAAGGTAGAACAAGTCGATAAACAGGATAAGGGCATGCCACACATAGTCCCTCTCCCCCTTCCTATATTTCTCCATTATGCGGGAAGTGTCGTAAAGGATAAACCCAGCATCAATACAAACTCCAATGACCACCTCGTACTGCATTAAAAATTGTTAAAATGAAATTAACGGTAAACCGTTAAAAATGTTTAATTTGCGCTGCACTACTAACGTATGCCAGGTTATGGGATTTTAAAAGTAGGTTCATGGCGGACGAAAGAAGCAGCGCAGTACACAGCGCCATTAGTGGAGCTCCCATAAAAACGTAACTGGTTTCATAGCCCACAACCGTGCTGAGGGTAAAGCAGCTAAAAATAACGCTGGCGTACATTAAAGCGGACATTAGGAGAACGGGGTCAACCTTCAGAGCGAGTTTGACCGTGGGTCCGAGCACAAGGCCAAAGCAAAAGCCGGCTGCTTGCAGGCAGTAAAAACGGAAGGAGTCTCCGTTACTGAAATCTGGATTGGTGAGTCCGATAATAGATATCAAACCAATTGCCAGTAAAAGCCCTGCCGTTTTTACCAAGCCGTCCACACTGCCAAATAGGTCTGAAGATAGGAAATGCTTTTTTAGCAAAACTAAATTTTTAAGCAATTTTGAAGATTAGATGGTTTTCTTTCTTTGAAAGTTTACCCAACACGTCAATGTAAACGCCAGCGGTGGCCACCAGAATGACCATGGCGAGTTGGGAGTATACATGACGTAAATGGATTTGAAGACCTGGCTCACTGCAATCAAAGCCCAGTAAAAATAAAAATGCTTAATAAAATGGACAGTAATTTTAGAATATTTTACGTACAGCCGGCCTGTCAAGTCGAACATTATGCCAGTTACAAAAAATATACAATTAAGTAAAATACATGTAATTATGATTCCCAAAACCCATCTACCCACTTCCTACACGAACTTTGTATCATAGGGAAAATAAATTAATTATTCAGGGATAATTTGCACGTTTGGAGCGGATTTGGATATAATATTTCAAATGATTTTGCTATAACAGACTCAGAGTGCACAAAGTAGTGTTTTAACGTGTGACTTTTATTTCTTCAGCAAAGGTTATTATTATTGCGCTTTCAAAAACATGTAATTGGCTAAAAAAGTTAATTTTTTAAAGTATTAATACTTTTAATGTATGTACTTCTTATACAAAACAAATCATCATCGGTATAACAAATTACACAAAGAAGAGCCAAGAGCACTTGTGTGGTGTACATTTTTGATGGTTTTTTATTGCCTAACAATGGACCTCGGTTTTAACTTCTTTTAACTTGAGGTTATAAAGACAACAAAACACACAAAATGCTGAGCTTGCATACAAAACACGGGAATAAATGCATAAAATCATTGTAACAGAATAAGAAATTGTGGTGAAAAGAGTAGCAAGTTAATTGATAGAAGAAAGAGTAAAAAGTATTCACTGGTTTTTTAATCATCGTAATCACCGCACATATCCTGTTGATTTCTATACGCCTTCTCATTATCAGGATCCAATTTGATTAAGTCATCAATTCGCAGGATGGTGATAGCCGCTTCAGTTGCAAACTTTAAACTTTTAATTTTGGAAATTGCTGGTTCCAAAACTCCGGCTGCTTTGTTGTCCCGAGTAGTTCCAGCGTAGAGATCAAGGCCAGTCCTTTAATTTAAAAGAAAACAGCAAATTGTACTACCATTTTTTAAATAAAAATATTTTCATAATTTTCAAAGTTTAGCCACTTTACCATTTCAAATGTGCATGATCAGCCTTGGTTTGCGAAGCATTGTGAAAAGCCCTCAGCTTGGCCACCAAGTCTGTAGCGTCTTGTGCCGCATTCACAGTCAGCGTCTTAGGAATGACCAAGAGCGACTTGGCAAACTCGGCAATAGCCAGTTGCTCCCTGGAACTCAGCGAAGTGGCAAAATTCTCCAGGTAAATTGATAAGGCAGCCTCCACAGCACCACCGCCAGGAACGACCTTTTTGCTTTCACAGACTCGCTTGATAACACACAAGGCGTCATGGATGGATCGTTCCATTTCGTCAACGTAGAAATCGTTTGGTCCACGGAGAATTATTGAGGCTGCTGTGCGAGCCTTGGGCCTACAAAAATAAATAGTTAAATTTATTTAGCCAAATTCTATTAAAATTTGTAATCATTTTTGTAGATGTTTCTACTTACTCTTTGATAAGAATCAGTTCATCATCGCAAACTTGCTCCTGCACCACTTCCTTGGCTTCACCCAAATACTGCGCTTCAAAAGTTTCCTCTCCCTCCAGATTACTCAGGTTGGACAGGAGCGTGGCTCCCGTGGCCTTTGCAATTCTCTTCAGATCCACCTTCTTGCACCGTCTCACGGCCATTGCTCCCGCCTCCACAAAGTACTTCAGACACAAGTCGTCAATTCCTCCAGTGACCAAAATGACATTGGCTCCCGAGGCCAGGATTTTCATAACCTTTTCCTTGGTAAGATCCGCCTCCCTTTGACGAATAGGTTCCAACTTGGAGGGATCCGTGAGAAGCACCTGCACACCCATTTTCATCTTGGCCTTCTGAAGACTAAAGTCAAGACAGGCAATCTTGGCCTTTTCAATGCGCTTGGGCATCAGTTGAGAAGCTACGGTGCAGTTTAAGGCGTATCCTTGGACTAGGAAACTTTCCCGAGCACTTTTCCCATGGGCCTTGAGAACGTTGATGGACTTGATTGGGTAAATGTTATTGCCTTTGGCGTCAGTAAACTTGACAAGTTCACAGGCATCCACAGCCATCTGTCCAAACATCTCAGCATCCCTGCGAAACAACAAATCAACAGAATTGCTAATTAACCTGCTTAACAAAATCCTTCCAAAAAACTGACAATGACACTTACGCTCCAATCAATTTACTGGACATTGAAGTCTTGGCTGCGTTGATAAGACAATCCTTGCCCAACTCCGCCACAGGTATGGTCAGATTCTCGGCAATGTAGCGACAAGCCTCTCTACAAATTAAACAATCAATTAATTAACTCTCTAAACACTTTACCAATTGTTCATTAATTAATCAAACTCACTTGCAAGCCAACCGATATCCCGAAATAATAGTCGTCGGATGAATCTTTTGCTTTACCAACTCATCCGCATTTTTCAACAGCTCCGCCGCAATGATGACCACACTTGTGGTGCCATCCCCCACCTCCTGGTCCTGAAGTTGGGACAACTCCACCAGCACCTTGGCCGCGGGGTGCTCCACCTCCAGAAGCTTCAAAATGGTAGCCCCATCATTGGTAATGGTCACGTCACCAATGTCATCCACCAGCATTTTGTCCAAGCCCACGGGTCCCAGTGAGCTTTTGACAATGTTGGCAATTGCACTGGCAGCCATTACTAAAAAATTAACAATCAATCAATTAATTAAACCAACAATTAAAAATCACAAACTTGCTATCAAATTGGGTTTCCAAAAAACCTACCATTTTGGGTGCGCACAGGTTGACCCCGACTTCTGGAACCGGAAAATGGAAACATTTTCTTGCTAGAGCACTTAACTTTCAATTAAAATCACACAATCAATCAATTAATTAATTTTTCTGGAAGATGACAATGTTCTTTCTACTTGTACGCCTACACGCTCTCATGAATTGCTCATCCCTTTTGTGTTCCTGTTCATGATCATCATCATCGTCACATCATCATCGGCACAGTGCTCTGCTCAACTTTGGCGGACTGTCTTGTCCTGCCCCACCACTGACCAGGGTTCCAGAACAAAGCCGCGGCTTGGCTTGGGCCAAAACAAAGGAAACATCTGAGATTACATTTTTGGCAAGCGGGTTGTCATTGTCATTGTCTGCTTATTTTAGAATTTGGTGACGATTTAATTAATTGTTAAATTTAATTTGGAGTAAGTATGGCGGACTGTGATGCAAGTAGAAAGGAAGTGGAAACGCTGCTGGAGGCGAGGTCACTAAGCAGTGTGGCTAAACCTGTGAGCAATGGCAAGGAGGTGACCGTCACGAATGGAAATGGCACTGAGGAGGTGAACAGGGACGAGGAACAGTACTTGGAACTGATTAGAAGGATCCTGGAACAGGGTCATGGGAGGGATGACAGAACGGGCACGGGAACCATTTCCCTCTTTGGAGCTCAGATGCGCTTTGATCTTAGAAATGGTAAGTTGGCACAGTGGATTGTTAATTGTTTAAGTGATTGATTAATTGATTGGAAGTGGGTTTATTTTTGTCGTAGATAAGTTTCCATTGTTAACCACCAAGCGTGTCTTTTGGAAGGGGATTCTGGAAGAGCTGTTGTGGTTCATTAGAGGATCCACCAACGCCAACCAACTGAAGGAGAAAGGGGTTCACATTTGGGATGGCAACTCCTCTCGCGAGTTCCTGGACAAGATGGGCTTCACAGAGAGACAAGAAGGTGACTTGGGACCTGTTTATGGCTTCCAGTGGAGACACTTTGGAGCAGAGTACAAAACCATGCAGGATGACTACACGGGACAAGGGGTGGATCAGTTGAAGCAAGTTATTGAGATGATTAAAAATGACCCCTATTCCAGAAGGATTATTATGACTGCTTGGAATCCTGCGGATATTCCGAAAATGGCTTTGCCTCCGTGTCACTGTCTGGCGCAGTTTTATGTGGACCCTAAGAAGCAGGAGTTGAGCTGTCAGCTTTATCAACGGTCTGCAGATATTGGATTGGGTATGATAAGCATTAAGCAGTATGTCTAATAAAATCTGAGTGTGATGATTAAATGCATGAATTTGTTATGAATTTCTTGATTTTTTTAGGTGTCCCCTTCAATATTGCTAGCTATGCCTTGCTCACCAGAATGATTGCCCATGTAACTGGATTAAAACCCGGGGACTTTGTTCACACGCTGGGGGACGCTCACGTGTACTCCAATCATGTGGACGCTCTCAAGATTCAGATTGAACGGAAGCCACGACCCTTTCCCACAATGAAGATTAAAAGAGCAGTAGCCAACATTGAGGAGTTTACCAGTGAGGACTTTGAAATTCAAGGCTATTCACCTTACGGAAAGATTGAAATGAAAATGGCAGTGTAAAAACATAAGAAGAAAGTGTATAAAAAGCTTGTCAAAGTCAAAACAATGTGATTGATGTACTGAAAACTACAACCTGAGTAAATGCTAACAAAAAACGAATTGATTTTAATACAAATAAAAAAACTGAATAATAATTGTACTTTATACACTAATTGTTATATATGTCAAGTATTCATAAAGAGTCTTTTTGTGCATTCTCATCCGTAGCATTTCCAGCTTGTACAACGTTAGTCAGATTTCGAAGCGGAAAAGGGACCAGGGGTCCAGGTGGTGGGATAATGTCCACGGGAGTGTGCATGTAGTCATCACTTGGAGGACTGGGACAGTTGGTTTGATCAGTTAGCACTAGAAATTCGGGATGAAGGTTGAGCTGTCTTAGCTTCTCGTGTACGTAGTGCCTCAAGCCCTCAGGGTAATTTCTGGTTCTTGCCAAAATCCAAATGCTCTCTGAGGGAAAATAATTAAGAAATTAGATATAAGAATAATGTGTTAATAGGGTTTTTGGGGCATTTTAAGAAAAAAAGAACTTACGCAGGTTAAATACTCCAGTAATTAGTTTAAACTCTTCGCAAGCCCATTTGATGGAATAATCGTCATAGTCCGTGTCAATGATCCAGTAGGGATACTTGAAGGCAGCGATGGGAATGTCGGTCAAAGGGGCTAGTACGCTGACCATCAGGTTGATCTTGGCACTGCCGTCTAGGCTAATGATTTTGCCAGCGGAGGGAGATGGTATAGTTTTTCCTGTGCTTTTAGTACAAATAAGCATACAAATTAGCAACGGATTTTGGTACAAAAGGTGGTTATAATTTTGAAGTGCATTTACCCAAGCTGAATTTGCACAATGTCTGCAGTAAAGGAAATGTGGTCCGGTTGAAGATCCCGATAACGGACGTAAATGCATTTTCCTGTGATTTCCGGAAGAAACAGGTACTTTTCTACTTCAAACCAAACTCCCTTGTACTGTATCACCAAAAAATGAAGACAAAAAAATGTTCAAGTTAGCTTATTTTGTAAAAAGATAAGCAAATTTTCGATGCATAACAAATTGCAAACCTTGTTAAAATTGAAGTGCTGTTGTGCGTGAATGTGATTTGGACAAGGTCCCTTGCTTAACGTTTGTCCATTGGCGAGTAATGGAAATAAAACGGTTAAAAGAAAGGCTAGTAACTGCCACATATTGGTCTAAGTTGCTTTTTTAAAGAAATTAATAAAAGATAAAATTGTTTGTAGTTTTGACTTCTGTTCTAAGCAAGCTGGAGTTTAAAACTGAAAAGTTTAGTCAAGTTTAGGCATTCCCCACTTCTTTCTTACAGGCATGTGATATGTTGAACTGTAACCATTAACCATGTACCCTTTCCATGTTTTAGTTTTAAGCTAGAATTTAGAAACAATGCATTTTATTCATATGTTTGCAGTGGGATTATGGACGGGTACGTTTAAGGTACTTTTCGGTTATTAGCAGAAGGACAAAGGGTTCATATGCAAAGGAAGGAAGGGTAAACAAAAATCTAGAATTTTAACCGTTGTGGTTTATTGCTTGTATGCCACTCTTGATTTGGGATTTTAAAGCAGCATTGTTACAATTGTGCATTTACCATAGAACAAAGGGAACAAGAGATGATTCATGAAAATTCATTGAACTTGCAAGCAGCATAGCACTGTAATGAATGATGATTCGGATAGAATGGCAGAATAATGTGTGGCTTTGACAATTAATAAGTTATAAGTACCTCTTGATTATTTTTAATACTTACTTCAAAAAGTAAAGAAGTTTCAAGATAGGTTTCAAGCCATGATGAAATGCAATGTTTCAAAATGCCCCGAACTCTAGCTTTAACCTAATTTGGAATTTTTTTTGTGGTAATGATAACCGAATCCAGTTCATTGACTATTAGAAGTTCATGGTCAGTAGAATATCAGAGTTTGTCAGAAATTATATGCAGTTTTCCGAGTTATCATAAATGGCAATTAGTTTTCTTATCAAAAGTAGTGTGGTCTTCTAGATAATTATTATGCCACAGGAATAATGAACTTAACAGCCAATAATGCACACTCGAGTTCATGTGTTAATTGCGTGATGATAAAATGTTGCTTACTTAATAACGTTGCTCTATTTCTCTAAACAGCTTTTAAAATTACTTCGCTTCTATATAAGCTTGCAATTAAAACTACAATTTTAGCCTATTGATTTCCCAGCTGCGAGAAAACATTGAATTTTGAAGATGCAGTACGTTATGAAAACTGTGGTAAGTTACACAGTTCATCATATAAATCTTCGTGGGCATTTTAAGAGATTTTCAAAGTATACCTTACTTTTTTATAGGGTTTCCTGCTTATCGGGATTACTATTGTGTACTCAGCCCCCACACTGGAAAGCAATGGCACAGCACTCATTTTACCAACATCTAGTAACTCGACCAATGTTACTAGCGAATCCCCTGCCCCCAAAAATGGTACAACCTCCAACTCTACTCTGGTCCAACGATTAGGTAAATTTCTTGGAATTAGTATAGGACTGGACGATGGACTGTATGGTCCTAACCCTTATCCCTTTGGACAGCCGTATCCTTGCACAGTGTACGGTTATCCAGCACCTTATGCTCCACCTGGAACTTATCCCTGTGGACGCCCATACTATTTCGGGTGATATTTAAGTTTTTATGAGCTTGTCTGTGTAATTAAATCTTTCTTGATAGAAGTTTGAATAAAAGTGCTGACCTTGACATTTGATTGAACAATTATGCGATAGTACCAAGATTAAGATGCATTTTGTCATTATTGTGCGTAAGTACAAAGTACATTGAACAAGCTAGTACAAAATCTATGCACTAATGCGAAAGTGCAAATACTGCACACAAAAGGAGCAATTCTAAATGTCCTAAATTTTTTGGTGGCTTATAGCCTTCGGCATGATGATTTTATGATCATGAATTAAGGGAAAGAGTAGGAAGGAAACACGACGTTTTTTTGTGGCTTGCTTCTTCTGACTCTGAGCCGAGTCTCTGACGCTTTTTTGTTCTTGTTCATGTTTCTTTTTTTGCATGTAACGATGTTCTGTTAAAGTTCTGTCTTTAAAGATCTGCGACTGTCTTGAAAGTTATTTAAGATTGCTATTTTATTCAAATCTGCATTTGTTATCATGTAGGACAAGTTGGTAATTAACACCATCGCTCCGTTCGATTCATGCTCAGAACTCAATCTAGGTGTATGTAGTTGGCACTTGGCAATCCAACAATTGTAACAAAAGTTTGTGTTCAGCTCAGCTGAATCTGAGGTTTCACCCTGTTCCCTACCACATTTCACATTCCCTACATGTTCCAATGCAGACTGCATTTTTGTTCAGAAAGGGCTCATGAGTCATGCTTCGAGATGTAGGGTGGACTCAATGGATTCAATGATCCAGAAAGCAGACTTGTATTTCTATGGGCATATTATTGCCCTGATTTAGTCGGTTTTTGTAACAAATCTGGAGAGTTAATTAAACAAATAGTTTATAAAAAATGAATGCTGGGTTAATATGGAACTATGCTTCCAAAGAAATGTCACTGCGTGCCCCACGAACAAACTGTTGTTCTATAACTTTATTAACCCGCTTGCAGTCATCACTATCACTACGTCATTTGTGGTTTGCTATGTAAACTCGACTCGAGCAGTGTGCCACCTGTCAACTGAAAGGGATGATGGAGATATGGGCAATAATGCTAAGCCTTTTAACATTTTAACATACATCCCTCGTTAGATAGTCAAGTACCTAAAACCTGTCATTCCATAAATTGTCAACGTTTATAAAATTAAAGACCATAGAATTGTGAACATATTGTGAAATAAGTGAGGTTTTAAAATATTATTAGATAGGAAAATGGAGATGCCAAATCCACATCCCCTTTTTGACCATGAAAACTTTCACTTTGAGCAGGTTTGTGATTGATTATTTGATGAAAAGTGCAAAAGAAGCTAAATGTTGATCATTTACTGTTGTTATTTATTTTTTACCATTTACACAGTTGCGGCAAATAATCATTCGTTATGCCATTCACGCAAACAGTGAAGCGATATTCATAGGCCAAGTGAAAAGCTGTCGACTGGTCTGTTCCGACTGGCTCCAAATCACCACCCAAGTCCTGCGCCAATGCAGGAAGCCCCTGTTTCACTTGAAGTTGGACCAGAACCATGCTCTTCAAGGGAAAGGGTATTTTAACAAGATAAGCAGGAAATTGGAACTGAATTTGATGGAAATTAGCCAAGTGCCTGCACCTCCTGTGGCACTAACAATTCAAGAAAACTATCCAGTGCGAAAAATCGCTCGACAATTGGATAGATTCCGGAATAACTTTGCCTGGCTGAATATTGCTGTTATGCCAAAGTCTAGCAGGCTACTATTTCCAAACTACTTGCGACTGCCATTGCTCCGAAAGTTGAGTATTAAGTTTACAGAGAACACACCGGAAGCTGCCTCCTTGTCCCTTGAGTCAGTGTTCAATACATGTCCGGAGCTTAAAGTATTAAAATTGAATTCGGGCACAGGTGCCCATCTTCTCTATAACAACGTGGTTCTACCTGCAGACTTGACCCGGGTAACCCTTCCCGAAACTCTGCAAACTTTGACCTTTTACAAACTGGAAACCCAACACTTTGAGGCACTGGCAAGAAGCGGGTTGCCACAATTAAAAAAACTTCAGTTGGTAATACCCCGAATTTCTCTTCCGGATGGATTGTTTACCCGGGTTTTGGAAAACTTTAAGAGTTCGCTAGAGCGACTGATTATCAATGGAGATGGGGTAGATGGGAATCCACGACCGCGCACTTGCTTCCGGTTTCCAGTAATGGAAAAATTATACTTTTTGCACTTGGAGTCTGCACATTTGGAGTTGGAATCGGGAATCCAATCATTGGAAACCTTTTTGCCAAAGCTGACTCGAATAATGATGATAGATCAAACCCCGGGGATGCTTAAGAAGTGGACACAGAGTCAGTCCCAACTTTCTACTGTGACATCTCTCCATGTCATCATGCATGATGAGAATTTTTCAGACACTGACCCAGAATATAGTGTCAACTTGAATAAAGCAGAAATCCGGGAAATGGCACATACGTTTCCAAACCTAAAGGATCTTAATATATTTTTTGGCTATAGTGATTACTCCGCTTTAACTGCTATTTGGCAGCAAATGACGCAGCTTGAATCGTTGAGGCTATTTGTAGAACCTCCCAAGCATACTACTTGTCAGGACCATCTGACTTCCGGTTTACTCGGAGTTACTCTGAAGATGGCTGCTGATCTTAGAACCAAGCGTGCTAAACGCTTTCAGTTGCGTAGTGGTTCAATCAAACAGATGTCAAGTAATTTTAAACGCCTTACTTAATGATTAAGTCTAACGATTTGTTACTCCAAGCCAATTTTTTTCGATTTTGATTTGTCTATTATAGATCTGAGGTCATTTCGATTGGAGAAAATGAGTTTGGGTGGGACTACCGGCAACAAGAGGTTTCCCTTGCTGTCTGATTCCGTGTTTGAAATGGCTTTTAACCAAATGCCCCAGTTGGAAAACATTTTCTTCACCGAACCGTTTTGGGTAGGTGGAGATACACACAAGAAATTAGGAACCTTCCTATTTTCTATTTAAATAGTGATTAATATTAATATTCTCACAAACTTCACATTTGAAAACGGTTATTGTATTCAAACTAACAAGTGACAACTTTTTAATTTATTGTCGATTTAAGGCTGCCAGGAAGTGGATCAGTGGATGAAAACCAACTAGCACAAAGAAAGGTGTTGAGAATTATTATTGACTCGTTTAGAAAATTGTGGTCGGTAATTTTGATAACATTGGCTTCCTAAATATGTTGTTATGTAAAGCAGTTTGTGTTAAAACTTGAAAAGTTAATTTTAATGTATTTTAATAATGTTCGCTTTGCTGCTGATGAAGAATATGGCAAACCTAATTTTTGATGTACCTATGTAGAAATTTAAATGCTTTAATTTGATAATTGATGAGAGAAGTTTGAGAAGAAAAGTCCGATTTTGAAATGTATTTTCAGAAATTTAGAATAAAAAATGCTGTTACTTTTATTGAACTTCTCAGTGCAGTCTTGAGCTACAACAGTTATTGCCTAAACACATACAAA
>CM056168.1:465922-586542 GCA_029691765.1 Entomobrya proxima
CAAGTTGCAAAGTGCGACACGGCAGTTGGAGGAAAGGAAGTCATAGAAACAACCAACGTTTCATCACTTTTCGGGCAAAAACACCTCCCTGATTGCCGTGAGTCGCGTGTTGTTTTGAGTCGTGAGCAAAGCAGCAAGCTGAATTTTTTTTGAATTTTTCTGTGTGTCCATCCTTGTCTCTTGTCCAGAGTTTCTCCAGTGACTAGTAATTTATCAGCGTTTTCCGTCCGTCTCCAGCATGGCGCTGCGAACTAGAAACTGGCTAGAAATAGGTCTGTTTTTAATGCTCCTGGTGCCAGGTTCGAGGTCTTTTGAGGAGGCTCTATGCGCAGGGCTCGGATTTGACGTTACTGCTCCGTATGACCCAGCTAATCCAAGCTATTCTGGGTTAGGCTTCAAATCAATGGGGTCCACCTCAGTTTTCCATCAATCCCTGGCTTTAATATGGGCTATTAATCCCTCCCCTTGTTGCTCCGCTAAATACCGGTTTATGGACATGGAAATTTTCGCTTTGAAAGGCATGTCGGCAGACGGGATCATGCGCCCGTTAAATGGTTGGCTCCTACTGAGAGTCAAAGTAATTGACACGAAGCCCAAAAGTCGTTTCGTGGCCTTGGCCATTTGGGCACTGACTGATCGAATGGAACCCTATGGACAATTTGTTTACTTGAAGTCGGATCCCTGCGGATGGAACGCTAATGTGTCTGCCATAAACTTTCTCCCTTGTTCGGCGACTCCCATCAACGCGCCCATCAATCCCGGAATGTTTGCCTTCACAGACGACACAGCCACTGGAGGAGTCCAAGAGATTAACGTGCTATGGAAAGCGGACACTTCCTTTTGCGATCTCCCAAACTCCTTCAAGTTCATGTAAGACGGTTACATTTGTTCCCTTTTCTGTTCTGCTAATCTGAGACGCTTCTTTGTCTGATTGTCTGCAGGGTGGGAACACATGCCTTGAATTGGTACACCTTCCCTTCAGGATTTCCAACAGGGAGCACCAATGTTTATGTGAACTACGTAGCAGGACAAGAAGACTGGGGCTCCCTCATGTTTACTACGGAGCCCCTTATTCCTAAGCAGATTTACGGGCCGGCATCACCTCTCCAGGATGTGGTGAAACAGATCCACTGCTCATCACTGGAGTCCGTCACTGACACAAAGGCAGTTTGGCTGGATGGGAAACTCACGCAAGTTGGCAAGTGGACCAAGTTTGGCACATTACAGTTTGCAGACAAGGAGTACTATGAAAAGAGATTTGTGTCCGTTATTACACCCACCGGCCCGGGTACGGTTACGAATTTGACAGCTATAAACACAACGGCAGTGTGCACTGGAGGATACTCTGGTGTGTTTGGTAGCTTGTTCCAAACCTTCGGAGGAAGATGCCAAGAAGCACGCGAAGATGCAGGGAATACTCGCAGAGTGCTTGGCAGTGAAGACACGGTGCCAACATGCAAACCACGGTCCTCCCCTTCACCCACCACTGGCGACTACCATGACACGATAGAGAGTCGTAGAAAGGATCTCACCCAAACTGGTTGCACCTGCCCTCGAGTGCCTACCCAGGCAGAAGTGTTGGCAGTTACTGGGCGACGTTTTAGAAGCAAACGGACTGTGGAAGAGCCCGAGGTTCAGAACAAGACCATGAATGCGACGGCCAAAGCGCGTGAATTGCCATTGGCGTTCATTGATGCCATACCGTACTATGTGGAAGGGGAGGGATGCAGGCTCGAGCGCACTAGTGAAGAGTATGACATGCTGGGACTCTGCAAGGACAGTGCAGCGGGCAGAAATGTTGCGGTAACAAAAAATATAATAGTTAGTTTATATTTTAAATTTTAATGATGCTAACTGATAAGCTCTTGTGTTGGGGTATTACAGGGCATTCGCAAGTGGCATGGAACGGCACATCTGTTCAATGTAATGATCCTTGTGCCAGTGAGCATTTTTATTGCACGATTCTTGAAAGGAATACTACCCAATGACCCTCGAAGCCAAGAGCCAAGGATATTACTCAGAAGCTGGTACCTGGTAAGTTTCATCCCCTTTCTCCCTTCCAAAAGCTGCTATTCATTTGCAACAACTAATCATTCCCTCTGATTGTATGTCTGCAGTCACACTGTATCCTAGGACTTCCAATGGTCTGCATGATTGTCACCAGCGCATCATCAATATCCAGGCAGCTTCCTATTCTTGGTCGTAGTCATCACTGGAGCGCCACGTTCCATTACTACTCGGGAAACACGATCTGTGCTTTGATTGGCATTCTTATTGTCTCTGGCTTCTTGCGACCGATTGACATGCTCTTTAGAAAATTGGCCATTTGGTTCCACTTGATTCTCGGCTACCTTGCGCACTTCCTCGGAGTTGTAACGTGCATCCTTACCTACCGCATTCCTGCCTCCCCATTATCCTTTATGACTTTGTTGGACCCAAGATCAGAGAACGTGTCCTATCACATCGGCCCTATAGTAATCATCGGGTGGTTTACCATAAACACCATCATCTTTATCTATGCGCAGGTACGCATGTCAAATGAAAATTAAGTAGTAAAAAATAGCAAGTTGCTCATTCAATTTTTAATAATTTTCTTACTTTTACTCCCTTGCAGGTGTACAAGGTTTATTTCTTGATGCGTTATCTGGAGGTACGCTTTGTGGATCTGTTCATTGGTTTTCCGATGTCGCTACCCCTGCGTGTGGATAACTTCATTGTGCGAAGGGATGGCTTATTTCGGGTAATTGATTTGAAATACAAACTATTTTTGTTCTTGTCTAGCCTCAGAAGAAAGGAACTGGCTCTGACTAATAGTGTGTTCTTGTGTTGCTGACTTTCAGGAACTAGAACGGAATCTCTGGAAACTGGCCGCTGTGCAGACTTTCTTTGGCTTTGCTGGTTGGCTGGCTGTAATAACCCTGATGCACTTTTTTAATGATATTAAGGGTCAAGGATATGGGATTATGCAGTGCACGCATAACAGTGACGGGCATTTTTCAATAGGTTTAGACAATGACACGGACGTTTTCAAGCAGAGGGTGTTTTGTCCGGATGCCTCGGAGGTTGACTTTCAGAGTATGGAGGAGTTGTATGAGCTGATGGAGAAGTACGTCAAGGAAAATGGACCTATTACACCGGAAGAACACTGGCTTTTTTAATCTTGTTTACAGTATTTGTTTATAAAGTGGAGAAGTTTGTTTAGTATATTTTCGGAATTTTTATAATAAAAACTGAATAAAATATCATTTAAAAAATCGCAAAATTCTCTCCTTGGGTTCTAAACATTCATTTTATTGACTTACGACTTACATTTATCTACTAGTTTAAAACCTTCGTAATCATAGTCATTATCGTTGCAAGTAAAGTCGGAACCACAAGAAACCTTTCATGTTATGAAAGAAACCTTTTACGATTTACGATCATCTCAACACTTTTGCTACAAAATGAAATACACTCTTTGGAAAATGGTAATGGCACACAGTGCAGATTGGCGATAAAAAGACAAAATGAGTCTGTGCAACTTTTATGGCAATCAATCATGAGTTTGTTCGTGCACTTATAAAAATTTGAAGTTGATAATCATACGATGGTACATTATGAACACGCGCGATAAAGCTGAAACCCAGCAATTCAATCAGATTCGCATCATCATAAAAAAATGCTCCCTGACATACGGCAGTAATGACATCTATTTACATGTAGGCAGTTTTTTCCACTGGGTTATTACACCTTTAGCATAATGATGTGGATGTTTCATTGCCCATTATATTATAAGGAACAGGTAGTAAAAATAAATAGCTAGTATCGTATGTGAAAGAAGAAAGTAAGCTCGGACTGGGGAGAATTCTGTAACTTTTCCCTTGAGAAGACAATCCTGTTGATGATTGAGCTAAAGGAAAAGTTGCGTCTCTTGGGAGAAAACAAGGGAAAAATTAATATTCAGAGAAAAAGAATGAGATGAAGATAAAATGGTGGGAATACACCTACTCACCACACGCAACCCTAAGGTTAATTAACGGTTAATTACGTCCTGCGTGCAGGAACGGTTTGGGGCACTGTGAGATGTTCTTTTTTATATTCCGACGTGCATGTCACCTCCTCCTTCCCGTTTCGCTCTGAATCCGATCCCACCTCAACTCTTTGCTTTCTTTTCTTGGCAATTTTGGGTTCTGAAGAGAAAAGAGAAAAGAAATGTTTTGCTTTTTGAAAGGAAATAAATTCCGGATAGTCACCAGTCACCGTCTAGCGTACAAAATTCATGTGCACGGGATTTTGCTTTCACTCACCAGTTCTAGTACTAAAGCTAAAGCAGGTTACATTATGGGACAAGAGGACAAGACGTAGTAGGCAGGAAGCAGAAAACACACATATTTATTAAAGTACACGATTTACTGCTACGCAGTCTGCATTAATAATCTCTGCCGATAAAGGCTAACCATGTTTGCCATGAAAAGTAAAACGGGCTAAAGAAGAGAAAGGGAACTATATAATGAACATGGCTAGATGATCTATGTTCCGTTGTCGTTTCTGAAGGAGATATTTTATAGTAGCTTAACACACATAAAATTTGGTATACGCAATCTGGAATATTATGCAAAGCAATTTTCTTGCTCACGCACCACGCACCGCATTATTAGCGCAAAGCCTAAAAAGAATTTCTTGAGGTTTTCCTAAGGCAAGTATGTAGTTTATAATAAATTCACTGAAAGCGTATCTTAATTTTTTAACCTGATAATCAGTCACGTAAAATCTGAGGAGAAAGCAGAGCAGTGGTGCGGTTAAGTCAGTTACTTGAAAAGTTTATTGCATCAGTATAGCAGCCACGCACTTTTCATGGCAAACTAAAACTTCTAAAACAAACAAATTATATGGTTTAGAGAAGGAAAAGCGCAACATTTTGCTCAAAGCTTGTTTTCTGGTTCTGTTTTATTTTTATTTTGTGCGTTTTCAACTGGAACAGCAACGACGATGGAGAAGAGAGAAAGCAGGAAAACAAACTTGGAAAGGGTTGGAAGCTCTGGCGTTTCAAATCCTTTTTACCTTTTCATTACACTCCGTGTAGACAGAGAGTTGAGCTCTGAATAAGAGTAAAAGCTGAATGGAGTAGTGGCTTATTATTTGGTTTTTACGCTTGATGAGTAGCACATGTATTCAGTGTGAGGTGGACCAGTGGAAAAGAGCAAGTATAGTAAAAAGTGATGAAAGGAGATGAGTGGAACTTGAAAATGTAGAGCAATGGGCAAATGGGATGGTTTACAAAACAAGAAAATAAAATATAATAGGCAGTTTCTTTCTCATCGTCTCTTCAAGCCGTTTTCTTTGACTGCTGCTGGACTGAGGAGAAAGCTCTCTGCTAAAATGTCCGAGAGAAAGTGAAAGCAGCATTGCAATAGGGAAAGTGGGACGCTAAAAGGGACAACAAAAGCTAAAGTGGCTGAAACTGAGCTGTTTTGTGGGGACTATTATGAATGTAGTTTGCTACACAGAAAGGGAAAAAATGAGAGAAAAATAATGTAAAAGTCGCACACAAAATGGGTTGTCCTACTTTTACTCGTCCAAGCCAACAGATTTAACAAAAGCTTTATGGGTTAGTATATGTGCTGGCGGGTGATGACTTGGATTGGAATGGATAAAAAAAGAGGAATAAAAGTGCAATATTGCAGTGCAGCAAGAGCAGCCACTGATAAAAATTGAGTAAAAAGGCTGCAAAGGGCACTTTCACTAGTCTTTAGGCTACCTTTCCCAGAGGAAAGGCGATATTGTGTGTGTGGCGATCTGAGATCTTCTTTAAATCTGTTTTTAGCTTTTTTGGATAAAATCAGAGCAAAAGTTGGTAATACACGTGGGAAATTCTTGAGTAAATAATGCAAACAGAGCTAAATGATGATAGTGTGGGGATGACGGGATTTTGAAGGGACTAAACTAGCCGGATGCTGGTTGAGGTTGATGCTATGGCTTGAGGCAGAAATGTGGTTGGGAAATGAGGGATGTAAATAATGGACAGAGAGAAAGCACCATTGTTCTCGTCCTTAGTGAAGTACTACGTTTTCAAGCCAATTTTCCTGAAGGGCAAATTTAAAGAAAAAAAGAATAGAAAGGTGAAAGGAGAGAGGGTTAGCGAGGTGGCTGGATATTTTCCGACCAGAGAACAGCCTTTCATTCAACACAAGAATACGATGGGGTGGTGGGATTTGGGATGGATTGGCTAAACTAACATAATGGACACTTTGGGGTAAGTTGCCTCATGTCTTTTTCACTTTTAAAAAAATCTTAGAACATTTAAATTTTAAACCAAACCTTCTTCCAGGGCAAACGAAAATCATGAGAGACGGTTTCAGAAAGGTTTGGGAAAATATGCCACAAGCGTTTATAGAAATGCTTCAAGGTTATACAACACTGGCTAATGGCTAGTTACCACTAATTGCCTGTTTCTTTTGGTTTTGAATAGGTTTTTTTGTAATATTCCAGATGCACAGAAATAATGATATAATTCACTACATATTATGATGCTAATGCCTTTTTTTACAAGTATGCACTTTGATGTAATGGTTTAATTGAAAAGAATAGAGTTGCAATTGTGATTAAAATTGAAAATGAAAGTTCTTTCATTTATCAAAAATCAAGCCAGTGAAATAAATAATAGTGAAAAGTACTTTTTCATCAGTCATCATTTTTCTATAACATGATAAGGTTGGAAAAGGACCCTTCCCGGTTAAAGTTGAGATCATTTCTCCCAAGAAACTTAAAATAATAGAGCTAAAACCGTTGGCACGAGTCGCCTTGTCTTTCTTTGAGATTCCGTTTCCAGTTTTCACCCCCACTTCAACTTTGCTGTGCTGCCTTTGAAGCTTGGAGTGCGGAGTCCATCCTTGAACTTTACTAACAATTATTCTGGAAAAACTTTACTACATTTTCCAGAATAGCGAGTAGTTTAAAACCCACCCTTGTCTGCTCGGGGTGTTTCCCATTGCCCCACTTATCAAAATGACAAGAAATGCGCCGGTATCGTTTTGGTATATCTTCGGGCATTTAT
Organism: Entomobrya proxima; assembly: GCA_029691765.1. Taxonomy (NCBI): domain Eukaryota; kingdom Metazoa; phylum Arthropoda; class Collembola; order Entomobryomorpha; family Entomobryidae; genus Entomobrya; species Entomobrya proxima. The sequence goes on from CM056168.1 coordinate 472,956, forward strand.
ATGTTGAATCAGATTTGACTAATTGGAGTATTTGTATTCATTTTGTTTAAAAACTTGTATTTCTTGCCACCTAAGCGATAAATTCTTCTTAGGGTTTTAACTACAGGATCCCAAACAAAATTCAAACCCTTGATGATTCCGTGTGAGTCACAATCGACAAATGAGGTCCCTTCTAACCTCATTTCAATCGACTTTCATTTAATTTTTTGGCAGTCAAACAAGAGTCAAACACTTTTCTTATCATTTTGCAGAGTTGAAAGAGGTGGGAGAAAGTTTTCAATAATTGCCTTACTCCTCCTCAGCAGTCTTTTCATGTTCAGTGTTCAGAACACTCTTCTTCCAAAAAAAGAACGAAGCGCGAAGGAAAGATTTATGACGGAATGTGATGATGATGACTGATGAGATAAAAGGCAATTTTTATTTGAACAATTTGAGCTATATTTAGCAAGGAATTTAGTAAGACTAAAAAGGGATTTCTCACTTTCTCTGAACTTGCTTAAGCTATAGGCAAATAAGGAAGCACACACGTGTAAGGAGTAAACAAGCCGACTTTTTTGAGTGGGCGGTGAAAGCAAAATCAAAAATGGCTAAAGCTTGCTTCCTTGATGAGGTTTCTTTTTCAGTAGAAACTCCAAACTAACAAGCATGCTATTTTTGGGCACAGTGAAAGTTGAAGTTATGTGGCACAATGGAATATATCATAGTTCACTCACCTTATAAAAAATGAAAGCATTTTTACAATCAAGCAAAGCAGAGAGTCTATGAAGTAGCTTAAATGGCTGTTTTTTAAGACGACAAGGCTTTACGCAAGGATTTCTTGTTAAAAGCCACTTTCCCGTTTTTCTGATTGCAAGTATTAGAAATCTAAAAAATAAGTGGCTGGACATTACTGTATGGCCCAACTCAATCCTAGATTTCTTGAAGCTGGCGATGATGGTGGAAGTAGTAAAAGGCAATGTGTAGCTTGAACAAGCTATTTTTCAGCTTAGCACAATCCTCGTCTTGTGTTTGGGCAAAGTTCGGAAAAGAATTTTCTCTTGCTTTCACTCTACCATTTTAAGAAGAAGAAAAAACGGGGGAAGATGATGATGATAGCCTTCAGCAGCTTAATTCCTCCTCAACCACTCAACATCTCATCCATCCTCTTCTTCTCCTCTTTCTCCTTCTGATTATTATTCTCGGCTTGTATCCCCCTCTCCTGCTGCTTTCTCTTTCTGCCTTTCTCCAAGAGACTATCATCCTCATCTTCTTTCTCTTTTTTTACAAATAGCTATAATACTCCCAACTTATATTAATACCAAACTGTAGCTCTCTATTCCATTCCTTCGAGAATACTTTTTCCCTTTTCTTCTAAATTTCCCTCCTTGAAAACGCCTTTCTCAAATAATGTTTTTTATCTGAGCAGTCTACACTCCTTGGAACATGTTCCATTTTACCACTTCCCCCCACACACAGCAGATTCCCAGCTCCACAATTGCCTTGTACTTTTGAATTGGATACCGGCTATAGTTTGGTCCTCCTTGTCCAAAGTGGAAAAGATAGTGACTTGGCTGCTTAAATATGACACAAGATGATTTTGACGACGAGGATCACTCCTTGACTCATACTCTGAACAAGTATACAGAGTACAATCGAGTAGTATCCAATCTTTTTAAAGAATAAATGGCAAAGCTAAAAAGTAAAAGTAAAATAATGTGTCTGGGGGAAAGAGGAAAGCATCATCATGAATGTCCAAGTCCGTTAAAGGTTGCTTCTACTGAGCTAAAGAATAATGATGATGACACAATGGCCACAATATTTCATAGCGGGGAAAATAGTGGACCTTTAAGAAGTAATGGCTTTTTCCCGCAATGTCCATAAAAAAGTACAATGGGCTGTTAGTATATTTTTCACAAGAGGAAAAAATATAAAAGAGCAGGTTTTTTACCTCATGTTTTACTCTTCCTCTTCACGCGCGTTCACAGTTCGCATTAAGACCTCTCCTCTGAACAGAATCACATTTTTACAAGTACAACAACACATTTGAGCGGAAGTGAAAGCACCATCTCATCATAATAATATGCTCACCCTCTTCTATTCTCCTCCGTATTGCTACTTTATTTTCACGCAACATGCACTTTCACTCTACCTATTTCTTTTAACTGGACATAGTGAATCATGATCCTTTTTTTACCATTTCCATTTAGGCTGTTGTGCAAACATCAGAGTAATAAACAAGCCAAACAGAGAGAGAGATAATGCGTCATGCAACCTTGAGCTCAATTTCTCTTCTACTGAGTCATTGGACATTTAGGTTTTTGCAACAGCAGCCAGTTTTTTTAAATGGAAAGCACGAGACGAAAGTACGTGGGTGGTAGTCAGCTACAGACCTCATGCAAGACAGACGTTTGTGTAACAAACCAGCGGGAAGAAGTGCAAGTGAAAGGCAGGGAGTGTGCAAAAAAAGGAAAGCATTTGGCAAACAAGTGTTAAAATTCAAAAATGTGCAAATTTAAGCACAAAAATATTAGGTTAGATAAAGATGGAGAATGTTTTGGAATGATATGTATAGTGGGGTTCAATAAGTTGCAGTAGAAAATAATAGGAAGAAAATAAGAGAATGCTAAAATACAACCGCGCGCACGTTTATTACCGGTGTTTATGTCAACTTTGTTCCTTGGGGTGTTGTTTGACCAAAACAGAAAGAAACTTTTGCAGAATATAAAGCTGTAAGAGAGAAAAGAACAAGTTTGAAGAATTTTACTTGGAACAAACTGTAATAGGGCTTGAGCACAGCGTGTGTGTATAGGTTTCACCTGCAGAGATGATGTGCTGCTTTTCAAGCTTATGTCGCCTTCTTTTCCGAAAACTGTCACTTTGGTGTTGTCTAAACAAGTCATAAAACGTGAAACATGAAACCCAAAGCGAACAAGTCTCCTGATAACGACACCACTACACTGAGCTCCTTTAAAGGAGCTCCAATTGGAGTTTCAAGTTTGAAAACAGGGAAAAGTTTTGGGGCAAATTGGTACAGCTTTCTCGGACAAAAGAAGAAGAAGGAAATGAAAGCTTGCCAATTCATTTTCACTGAGGCTCAGTGCTAATATCAAATCTACACAAGAAAGGCAATAGTGGTGAAAACGGTGAAGTGGAACGCGGAACAAAATGAAGCATTTTTTAGAGAGAAAGAGATGCAATTTGTGCCGCTCCTATTTTACTAAATTACTAGAAAAAATACAAACTAGAGCAGAAAAGGGTTTGGGAAAAAGTTCAATTCTTCAATTTTTTAAAACGTCAGAGCCTCTATTTTCTCTACGTCTTTTTAGCACCACGTAAAAAAATCCAACAGAGTACAAAAAATGTCTGATTTTTTTAATACTGCTACCAGCAGCATCATGACTGCTCTGCATGTTCAATGTTGGACCGTGTTTACGGACAGAGAAAAAAAGTGTCGTAAAAAAAGAGAATGTCTAAACAACAATTTCCTTTTCTTCTTTTCGTCAACCCAGAGCAGAGATAGAATATGTACATGAGAGTATCCACCTCCTCCTTTTCTCCGCGAGTCTCCTCATCTACCTCAGAGAAAAATATATAAAAAAGCAGAATATTGCCTACAGTCACATCAGAGCAGTACACGAGAAAAATATCTTTCTTTTTCTGAAATTGACTACCTTTTTTCTCCTTTCTTGTTCACTACCTCGGTGGTAGAGAAAGTGGGAACGGTAAGAAAAAAATTCACTGGTTCTGGTGTGTGGTCTCTGGTCTGGATATTTTTTTTTCTTTTTCAGGTTTTGATAAAATTGAAAGAAAGCAGCAGGGCAATAAACGAGACACACAGAAATCGGTAGCACTCCAGCAGACACACCAGCGAAAAAATCTTTTTTTCTTTTGGAACGGTTGCAATTGCTAAACAATTTGTGTACAGTGAAAGCAGAGGAATGTCTAGTGTAATAGTGCATTACGCAATCTGTTGGTGTGTCCTCAGGTTATACCTTTTTTATAACTTAACTCGGTTACTCACTTTATTATTTTCTGGAGCTGCTTTTTTGGGTTGTTTGGCTGAGGTTGATATGCACTTACTAGTAGTATTATATGTCGACGCTGCTGCTGTGATATGGAGACGGTGTTGACGATGCGGAGAAATAAAGAAGGAGAAAGCAGAGAGAAAAGAATGGAAAAATGGAACAAGAACAAAGTGCTTTTGGCTTGATAACGACTTGAGAGAAGGGAAATGGAAGCAGAGAAAAGAGAAGGATGTTGATCATAGCGTGATGGCATCATTTTCTTGACTGCAGGTCCGCCAGTTACAAAAAAGGAGAAAACAAGAAAAACAAATCAAGTTGGTGGCACTTGTGTAGTGTGTGCCTGCACTGCAGTGTAAATGATGCTAGTGCCTGGGGCACGGGAAAAAACAAAAGAGAAAGCAAAAACGAGGAAAAGAAAGGCTTTTAAAAAAGAGGAGACAGTTGAGAGGCGAAAGTAGAAAAAGCAGTTATTTTGCTTAAAAGGATGTGGTTCTGGTTAAAGAGAAAGTAGGGAAAGTCAAGTATAAAGATTTGCTGTTGTGCTAGAAAAAGAAGAAAAAACAGCTAATTTTTAGGGTAAGGTGAAACATTAATGAAGATTGTCGGCTTGTAGCTTAATACACAAGCAATCAATCTGGGAAAAGCTAAAGAAATACCAAAGTTGGTTGTTGGGTTATGTGAATGGATGGGGTGGCATTTGTTGCTGTCGCTCTGTTTCGTTTCGGAGATTTAGTTTGTTTTTGGAAAGGATTTTGTATTTTGCCAACACCCTTTCCCTCTAGAAGTCAGGTAAAGATTGCTCTAATTAGTTATAAGTTTAAGCCTTTAGTCAATCCTATTTTTAATCAGGGGCTGATGAATAACTGACGTGAAAAAATGTATGCTCTGCCCACGCTCAATATGTGAAAGTAATTAGTCACCAGAAAGGATTACGCTTTTGATTTGTAGCTTTTGCAAGTGAAAGGAAACGTCAACGTGTGCTTTCTCTGGAATATTTTTGATTACACTTATTTTCATGTAAGTTGACGCATGATGTAACTTGAAAGCCCGGGTTCTATATGCATTGATATACGTACATGTATGCGTACTTTGCCAAATGAATGAACATAAAGAATGAGTTTCTCCAATTTCACCGAATTTCACTTCAGTTCGGCTCAGCCTTTATAGAACTCTGGGAGTAAAGGCTCTCTTTTCTGTTGACTGTTGACAGAAAAGTGAAGAATGATGACAAAAAAAATATTTCATTTTGTTTTGCACAAGGCAAAGCCAGAGACAGGAGAGGAGGAGAAGGCAATCCAATGGAATGGAAATGGAAAATGATGGAAAGTTGGAAGGGAAGCAGTTATAGAATGCGTTGTTAGAAACACTTTCATTTTCATTCCAATTCCAATGTACACTCCGAGAGAACAAACGGGTTTCATAGGGCTCTCTGTCTTTTGTTGTTGGCTTTGGCATTGACTGCGCGTGTGATGATACCAGGATGAGATGAGAGGCTACACATACATTCTACTGAAGAAGATTAAAAGAGAAATATGATGAAGAATGAGAAATAAAATGGATGAAGACAGCAGGACTCCCGTACACCCCGCACAATAATAATATGCTGCACAGGAGAAAAAGATGAAACTCTCTGAAGTGACGACACTGATGAATTATTTCTTCTTCTGCTCTGTGTACGAGCACAGTTTACTAATGTTGGAATTTCCCCGTGTTGGATTCTCTCTGTAAATTAGTCTTTTTCGAGTAAAATGTAAATGACAATGACTAACGGTCTGGGGGACAACCAAAGTTGAAAAGTATTTTTTGTAAGGAACAACTTGGAAAATGGTAATGAACAGTTTGTGTTTAGAAATTAAAGTGGTGTGTGAAACAAAATACCTGTTTAGGGAAATAATGAGTTGGATTGCGTTGCAGGTGGCACAAAAGCAATCAATTCATAAGGCAGGTAGCAAAAAACTGTTGAAATGTCGGCTTTGTTTTTTTATTGTTGTGGATCATATTGGATTTTGAATAGCGTCATCATGCAACTGTTGCCAAATCCCAAAAGACCTTACCATTATTGTTATTGCCAGTTGCACCTGTGCACTTGAAATTCTCACCGCAAAACCAGAGATTATTAAAATGAAATACACAGAAAAAAACCGGTAACCGGTACAGGTTTTCAATAAAGCGCATGTGGTACATGGTTTGTTTGAAATAATACATAATTCCATAGGTATTTTATTCAATATATTTTCTGGTAATATCATTCATCTTTAAAAAGTTTTCTCTCCGACTGAGAGTCATCTTGTTCATTTTAATAATTTTTCCTGTAAGATGAACTCAAGGAGAAGAACAAAACGGGATATAATATATTGTGTGTACAGTATATTGATTCATATTTCATTGTATAATATTTTGTAGTAGTAATATACTTTATTATAATAATCAATAATAATAATACAATAATAATGTTTTACGTGCTATTACAATATACTCCTTCTTCTTACTCTTCCTTACGTGCGAACATATTGTTGCATATACATTTATGCATGATGTTTCAAACTTTATACAATAATTTCATTTCAATCAAATTTAATCATCGATCATGCCTATTACAATCCATTAATAATAACTTAGTGTATAATTTCGTGGTTTATTTCTTCGCCCATGCCCAACGGGCTAGTCTATACGTCTATCATCTATTGCATTTCAAATAAAAAGTAAAGCTTTATAATATAGACAATCATGCTGGCTGCTACTGCACACATTTTGAAATAAAATCAAAAACAGTAATAAGCACACCATTGACTCTGGGACTCACATGACTCCGGGATTGATTGGTCATAAAAATAAGTGATTTATTATGCCAACCTTGTTGTGTGGTCAAGTTTCTCAAGTTTCATCAAACGAGTAGAGAGGTTCTTGCTCGATGCTAATTTATTTAAAGCAATTTGTAAATGCAGACTAATATACAGCGTACAATAATAATGCATAAAAGTATACCTAACTAAATATCTATAATAGCATATAATTTCATGTATGTCATGTATAGATTAGATTTTTTAGACTTTCTTGTATATTTTCTTATTATCTGATAATTTGGTTCACTCTAAAATTGCTTGCACTTTTTGTTGTGTAGCACATACACCAATATACGAACGTATAATATAGGATTTTACAGATAGTCCATAATTTTTCCTAGGAAAACATCGGGCTTTTTCCTTCACAAAATTCATAGTTCGTGTGACCCGTATCCGTATTCTAAATACTTACATTTAATAACTTTCTAAAAATCATACAATAATTTCTTGTAATTCTAACGCAGCACTTGTGACATGATTTGCAAAAAATGTATATGGCTTGTACTCGTCATGTGTATAGTATTTTTGTATATTTAAAGCAGAATATTTTCATGTATTTCATAATTAAAAATAAAAACTACTCCAAAAATTGCACAGAGCTTTTTCTGTGGAATAAAAATTTTCCGCTCATTCTATATTTTATGACTAAGCACTCTAGAGAGAGAAAGTGGCACAGACAAAAAAAAATTACTCACGCGCGGTTACAGCAAACCAGCTACCACACTAACCATCTTTCTGCACAGTCCCAGTAGAATAAGAGAGTAGAGTAGAGACGCTGTTGATCCAAACCGTGCCAAACTGGCCGCAGATGAGTTAACGCTTTCACGATGTCGCGAGGAAGACATGGAATGACCCTGGTCGGCTAAAAATTCGTTCCGGCTTTCCACAGGCAGGGCATTCTCCCGTACGTCATCCTCATCCTCGCCCTCATGATCCTCTTCCTCCTCCTCAGCACTCAGCACTGGAAGTGGAGTCGTTGTGGTAGTTGTGGTGGTGGTCGTGGTGGTTGTCGTTGGATCTGGAACTACTGAGTCGTTGAACAAGAAGTAGATTCTGCTGTGCTCTAGTCGAATATCCTCAATATCTTTTATGCGTCGGTGGCCTTCCAGCAGACGGGTGGAGGACGAGCCGTCCTTGAAGATGGTTTTCAGTGTGGCCCAATAGTTCATCTCACCATCGATTCGGGTACCCCGGAGGGTAACGTTCACTCCGGTTCCGGGGGCCAGTTCCGCCACAGCAGTCATCGTTTCCGTTTTCCCTAAAGAAAATCCAAAGAAATAAAATGTGTTACTTTTGCAAAAAATCATTCACACAAAAACTTCAGTGCAAAGCTCAGTATTTTATTTGATCATTAGGTCAAATCCATTTTAGTTAACCCCATTATCATCATCATTGGCTACTATTACTTTGCTCTCAGTTGTAACTGGAGCAGATTCACAACTGGAAAGTAACTTGAGATAACTTTGACTTTTTTTTTCACAGGGACCCTCTGTGCCCGTGGTATTTAGTGTAGAACCACATCATAGACAGAGAGATGGAATATCATATTACCAGTTAGCAAGTTAGTGGTGAACAGTGAACAGCACACAATGAGCATCTGGAGGGATCATCCGATCGGGAAGCCATAAAATCAATATTAAAAGCCAAACAACTTTTCGTAAGCCGCAATATGACGTGATTTCTCTCTATTCTCCATTTTAGCAACCTGGCTTTCTCTCATTCTCTTTGGTTTTGTATGAGTGGGAAAAGAATAGAGAAAAGCAGTGAACGGGCAAAGAAAAGGAGAATGGTTATGCAAATTGAAACATTGAAAACAATAGGGAGAAGCCCAACTCTCTCGGCGTTTTAGATTGAATCCCTGCTTGTTTTCCCTTGCTGCCTGTCCGCCTCTGCACTTTTTGGCTTAGTCAATACTTCTTCTAAGCTGGCTTGCTAAACCAAAGGCAATATAATGGCTAAATGGCTGTCAAGCCGAAATAAAAAAGCTAATATATCTTGTTTGAGTGCTGACAAGTTTCAACTAAAAGAATAAAATGCAGAGCAGCACAGCAGCTTTTACTAAACTCATTTGCATCAGTCTCAGAGTCCCGTGCCATCGTATCTGTTTTTAAGGAAAATGGATGGGTTGGGTTAAAGTTAATGTGCGACAGCATTTTGTAAAGCTGATGGGATGTAAGTGATGACGTCTTATTTTTTTAGGTAATTTGGTTATGCATTGAATGAGCATGGTAGGGGAAGCGTGTGTGTGTACAGTGTACAGAGGGAAAGTGTCATGTTACCTGATTGCGTGCTGGGAATTCCCCATTCAATGGTTTTCTGGGATCCGTCTTCCAACTTGATGGTGGTGTGCAACCCCTTGGCCATAAGATATCCCTGACCCCAGCTGTCCAAACTGTTTGTCTCGTATGACAGGATGCTCTCAACTTTCCCCTTCTTTGTGGCATCACCCGGGGAAAGCCCACCATTAGCAATTTCATTGGATTCTGCTTTCAACTGCACCCCGTCATTGTTATTCTCTTCTTCAGCAGACCAGTCTCCTGCTCCGGGATTGATGATGGATCTGCTGCCACTTGAATGTGTGTTGGGTGGCGTTGGCAGCTCATATTTCAATTTGCCGTATGCTAACACAATATCCTCCTCAATGAAACCCTTGTTTCGCTTCAGTTGCACATCACTCAGCTCATAACGTTCTGGTTCGACTTCAGTCAACACGAGACAACTCGTGGCAGGTTCCTGCTCATTGGGAAATACTGCTGAGCCCAGATTCTTGCTCGGATCCAAGTAGCCGATTACTGTGGAGTTGATATCTGTGGCGAGAAACTTGGCGGGTTTGAAGGATATGGCTACAGCACCTGGAGGCGGGGGATTGGGTCGCTGCCACAGTTTCCACACGAGACGGGAGGCGGAAGTGGAAAGGGTTTGGTACTTGTCCGACCCTTGGGCACCCTCTTGGGTGGAAATGTTGCAGATGCTTTGGTCTTCGGAGACAAGGCCAACCCCGCGTAAACCTTAAGAGAATATTAGCATTTCATTCAATTATTCATTTCAGAAACTTTTCTCCTCAAGTTCAAGTGCAACTTACTCGTATGCCAAACGCGACAAATGACCGCAGGCTCCAGATTAGGTCTCATTAGTTTCAAGGGCTCCTTGGCCGATCCCTGCTTGAACCAGCGCAGCGTATCTGAGCTGAGTAGTTGCAGGTAGCCATTTACCTTCCGAATATACACAGGATCTCCATACGCACTCACAGGATTCGGGCCGATGGTCACTGTCGCCACCAGGACCAATGTGAGTAAAAGCGCAGAGTAGGAGGAAAGCGGGGAACGGGCTGACAATGACAAATTATTGTTGCAGGGCATACCACTCCACTGATTTGTTCTTCTGGTGAAGGTCTGCTTTTGATGATGATGACAAGATGATGTAGTATCCTCACAGCACTCTTGCTCCCTTCCACCTTCCCTTTCAACTGACAAAGAAGCCATTGCTTCCGCTTCGGAACAGGTATTCATTTTCAAAAGTCTGAATCTAATTTCATCAGTCCAATCAATAAACCCACCACAAACATCCATTTCAAAACAAAAAATCCTTTTTTGGCGTAGTTCAGTTTACATCGTTATTCATCCAATATAAAAGAGAACAACAATAAGGGTAAAAATAAACAGAGAGAGAAAGGAATGAAATCCTTTTTTGGAAAATGACCTAAAAAACCAGACAGAGAGTCAGAGTGAAAGCCGAAAAAAATGCTCAGATTCCTCTTTCTGGATACTTTCCCCAGAGATCTATTTGGGAATGAAAGCAGCACAACAGCAGCAGAATAGTTCTGTCATTTGCAGTATAGCTTTCTGGCTTGGCTATTATGACGATCTTTGCACTTTATTGTTTTTTTCTCTTCTCAATAATAACAAACTGCAGGGAATTGTGATTGTAGTGGAAGTGGACTCATGGGTAAAAAAAATTATTGTAGAAACGTGCACTATATTTATGAAAAGCTAGAGTCTGAAGTTTTTTTTTCTCTTTTCTGGTATTGATGCTTACATAAAATAGTTCACAAGTGGTAACAACGGCGTGTTGAAGATGATGAAGATGACTTGGTTTTATAGGTTTATTGCATGTATGTCGCAGGCAGTACGTCAAGTGGCCTTTTTTGTGTGTTTGGTAATAAAATTGGAAAGAGAAAACACACAAGCCAAACTAATAATGGTCCAGTGTGATGTCCAGTGTAGCTTTTCTGGCTTTGACTGTACAGCTGAATTATGAGTTTGTTGCTGGAATTGTTTGCGTTTGTAATAGCAATATTGAATATAGACTCTGATGATGTCCAGTCCAATAAGCAGCAGTGTGTAGATCAGTAGTTGATATGATTTAATATGATGGGGAATCTCCAGCCAAAAAACAATATTAGATCACTTTACTACGCACACACAAAAGTTTTAATGGACAAAAGTTGTTCGTAGTTTTTGGTATTGCTGGCGACCGTTGACTTGCAACTTTGTTTCTGGATTCAGTTACACACTTGTAGATACAAAACAACCGACAGATCTACACTCAATCTGGAGTTCTCTGCAAAAAAGAAAGAATAAGAACTTGTTATGCTTTTTTCAAATTGCATGAGTGTTTCATTTAACCATGCTATGATTAGTACTAATTATGTTAAATCAATATTCGTGGGTTTTTTGCGAGTGGGACTTTTTTGTATGCATTTGTTTTTAAGTTTTGACCTCTGCAAAATGACATAATAAATGATTACTATGATATGAAAAGTCATGCTTTTGTCTTCTGTTTATACCTATTGTACACTTATCATATGAATATAAAAAGAAGTCGACTATTTTTAAATTAAGAATTGAAATTGTGTAATGCAAATAGAGGCAAGGCACACGAGAACAACAGCGTGTCAAGTGGTTTGTCATTGTCTTTTCTGTACTTAAGCTGCTGTTTCATTTTTCAGTTAAAACCGCCGCTGGCCACAAAACGTCAAACAAAAAAGGAGCATTATCATAATAATTCGCCAAACGAAATGCCCTTCAATTCCACTTAAAAGCTATTTAGGCCAGTGCTGCTAATCTAACTCCATTGGCACGTCTCACTCTTCTCTGAGCTGGCAAAAAATCTAAATCAAACCAAACGCCACATGCAGCACAGGAGTTTTTGTAGCAACAACGCTTCTAAAAGAGCGCTTATGTAAGTGCGCAGTATGTATTTAGTGGTTTTCGAGGTTTTTTCAGCAGCATGGCAGCAGGCACGCTGAGAAGCCTACTAACTTGTACAAAAAAAAAAGAATTGCTTGGTCATCACCATTTAATGCCAATCATCTATAGTCCAATTTCGCTGTGCAATTTTAAATAAGTCTTTTTTCTTTAGCCGCAGCAAGCAAGATTTTAAAAAGTAGCAATGCCTTTCACTTGCCAAAAAATACAATACAAAGCTTGTTTAGAATTGAAGCTTAAAGACAGTCCAATTTTAAAGGAATATGAACAAGTAGACTATTGTTGCATTTAAAATGGAGCTTGTTCGAATGTCAACTTGTCAAAGGAATTGTCAATGCCAAGAAAGCAGTTATAGATTGTGTTTGACTTGCAGACAAGCAAACAAATCAGATCAAGGTTCAAGGATCAATTTCAAATTTCAACCAAAAATTGTTTACATTGCGCCTGAATCATCAATACAAAAAAACTGGAAAAATGCTCCAGATAAAATATTATCTTGCTTGGATAGACTTTGACTTTAATATCCAAAATGGGCTGCTTGTGTGGTTGAGTAAACAATTTGAAAGGGATATTAAGGATTGGATTTCATTCTTCCATGTAATAATAGGGCATTAGTGTGTAGAAAATTGTTTACGTAGTAAGCTTGACATTTTGAAAGATCAAGATTTAATGACAGGATTACGCCACATTTTTCCAAAAATATTTCTAGAAATTAATGATTTGTTTTCGCTATTATGGGTTTGGGAAATGCCACCTAAACCTTTTTGCTAATGACCTTTTCAACAGAAATGTTTGTTTGTGTGAAAAGGCTTTTTGGTTTAATGATTCCAGCAAAATCACTGAAGAAAATTGAAGCAGCTGCTGGAAAAGGAAATCAAACAAAATATAATTGTCATGTAGTTCGTGTTGATGTTTTGCTGTTGTAATCGAGATTTGCAAGTAATTGCGTGGAAAACTACTGACTTGAGTGTGAGTGTGTTCAAAGCAAGTGTAATGATTATGATGAAATCACTTCTCAATCTCTGAGAGTCGCACCAAATGACGCAATTAACTTTTAGATATAGGCTGGCCTACTTGCTTAAATAAAGCAATTACGCTTTGTTCATTTTCACTACATGAATAGTACTGTGATAAATGCTATCTCTGATTTGAAACAACAAACGAGGGTAAAAACGTGACAAATGGAAGCTACTAATCTTTCCAAGAAAAAGGTTTGCAGCTGGTTGTTTATGAATACTAAATGGGGATTTGGGATTTGCGTCTTACTTTTAGGGCATTTTTATGTTTGGAATGTTTGTTGGTTTATTATCACTGCTACGACCATTATTATAGGTTTGTATAGTTCATCTTTTATTACTTTTATAGTTTGTAGTCTAATTTAAAGTTCAAATGTCAACCTTGTGTAAAAAGAATGTAGATTTTATCAGATTTTTTTCGCAACAATAGACCATTAATATTGTAAAGCGCGTAAGAAAATCATGGCGAAAAATATTTTTCCTCTCGTTTATTTTTAGCGTTCTGTTCAGGTAACGAAATTGATTTTGCTTGAGAGAATTATTACGTTTGAAACGTGACTTTATCCAGAACGAGTTTATATTTCTAAACGAGCAAAGAAAAAAAACTTTCTTTTTTTTTGTTATTCTTTCTCGTTAAAGGTTAGTACACCATTTTATACGATGTTAGGTGCGTTTTTCTTTGTGTACTTAAAACTTAAGTAAAAAAAGATGGGTAAAAAATGTAGAGCTAAAAAAGTTGAGTTTGAAAAAGAAGAGAGAAAGTTAGAAGAAAATTATTTTACAGGTTGGGAATATGTTGAGTTAGTTGAGAGAGAAAGCTAAAGCGGAAGATTTTTCTGTGATGAAATGATCGATAAATTTCTGTGTGTGTGGGCTTGTTACAATTTCTCTCTTTGGCATTTTCAAGAGAGAGATTTTTCTTCTTTTTCTGTGAAGATATCAGGTAATGTAGCGTAAACATTGAGTATTGAGTATAGCCATACATGTAGACATGAAAGATGATTGGAGAAAAAAGGAGAAAATGAAATCACTTTATGAATTGCGATGTTATCGACAACATGAGAATTGCAGTTGCAGTCTGGTGAATACACATCAAAAAAATAAAAGTAAAATGGGATCAGGGGAAAAAAGAAGCTACTAAAGGTTACAATTGAATGGGCAGATAGAAAAGAGGCATTCACCAAATTCACACTATAGTTTACAACAGATAGAGAGATTGAAAAGGATTTGGTGGAAATCAATAATGGATTGGATTTTGTGCGTGATATCTGTAATTTTATAGCGGGCATGGGCATAATACTACAGTAAAGAGGAATACAATGTGGCATTTAGGATGAATGCAAGCTATCTGAGTAATTATTATAAATTCCGAAATTAGACTATTGTGTTTTTGTACAAAATGTACGGCATTTCTGATCTTAGTTACTACTGGCATGTTTTCAGTATGTCGTAGATGGATGAAGGTAAAATACGTGGTAGGAGTTATAGAACTAAGCAAATGTGCTCTGGTTACACTCAGTCATGCATGATCCCAGTTTATTACCAAGTTGAATGAATGAACCACCTCAAAACAGTACATTTCCGGTTTTCAGAACTCATCACACAATGCAGTCATCTACTCATCATCAACCCTTTTTCATTCAAACAGGGTTTTGTTTGGAGTGCGGATGTTCTCTGTAATTAAATACATATTGCTGCATACCTGTTTTTCAACAGAATGACATGACAGGGGGTAAATAAACCAGGTGAAACAAGATGTTGATGAGCCCACAAAATGTTTTGATTTACTGCGGTTTCCTGACATTTTTTATGCTCTTGTTTAATATTTTCCGTTTTTTTGCTGATGCTTGTGTGGTTAGTTACGTTACATTTGTACATAATTCAATCTTATAAAAATGTTCTGTGCAGATGAACATAGAAATTTTGCTGTGTTACTGATTGGGTCGCAGAGAAGCGTATAAAATTGATTGTTCTTTTTTGTTTATGTCAGCTTTAAAAAATTGCGGATATTAGGAATGAATGACAGAACAAGTACAAGCACGGGGGAGAAATGGGAAATGCAGTTGATTACTGGGAATTTCTTCTTCTGTTCTGTCTCTGTGTGTGGTGTGGTGATGCTTGGTGGCTTGGCTTGAGAGCTACACACAGCAATTTTTGTGAATGACATTTTTAACAACTTTGTACTTAACTATGTCATAATTTCATCGAAGCACAGAACAGCGCAGTGCAAGCCAAGGCAAAAATGTTGGTGGGGAGTCCTAAATCCTAATTCAATTCAATTTTTGCTCACTCAACAGAAGTCAATCTTCGTCAAAGCAAATCATATAATCATGATCATGATGAAAAACACAAGTACAAAGAAGAGAAGTGGAAAACGGGAAAAAGATGGATGCTAATGCAAAATGAAAATCTTTTACAAGTGACTTGGCTTTATTCTTTTGGCTTAGAAGAAATACTACTTAAAAGTGCGTTAACTTTTTAGACTCTTGTGCTTCTACACACACGTGCCTTTCTCATTTAAAATATTTTGCAACAAATTTCCATTGTTGGGTTTATCAAATGCTGCTGCTGTGTTTCAATTTAAAATGCAAGGAAGCAGCAGCAACAGAAGAACAGAGAATACGCAAAACAGATAAATTAGCTAAATGATAGAGTCACAGTTTGGGAGGATGTAACCGCATTAAGTGAGTTAAAACAAGTTGAGTGGAGGATTCAAGCTGTGCTCATGATATACGATGCCAAATGCCAGCCACAGAACTAAACTTGTGCTGTGCTAGCATTCCAAATGTAATCGAATTTTATGTACGCAACAAGGCAAGACATATTATATAATAGCTTGTGTTTTCAAGAAAACTTGTATATTATGCATTTGTCACGGATGGTTAAGCAGTTGCTGCGAACAAAGCAAGAATAAGAAGTCAAGTTGATTTGAATGTTTAGCGGAATAAACAATGACATTAGGCATCTTTGGCACCTTTAAATCTTCAATTTAAAAGTTTATAATTTTTGGCACTCAATTTTATACACTAACAACGGAAGAGGCGTGATATTTTAAAAGATAACGTAATGACCTATAATGAGATATTGAAGCAGTATTGCTTCAAACAAGTCGTTCAGGTCAACGGCAATTAAAGGAAAAGTATCAACAGCTTGGAAAAGTTCAATCAATTTCATTGATTAACCTTTTTTCTCGGGATACATGTGCTTGTATAGCTCTCTGCTTTTTTGCTCATTCAATTTAATTTCATTCATCCATTCCACTCAGATTACATGATTCATGGTGATCATCTTGTCAAGAGCCAAGTTTATCGAGTCAAGGTGCAAGAAGGCCGTGCCCACATGACAAAAGTAAAAAGAAGTGTAAATCTTGTTCACAGAGTTGCTGCTGATGCTGCTGACTTTCAAGTTACTTCAGATCTGCACAAAATAATTCATCCATGACTCTGGCACAATTTCTGTTTCTTTCAGCTGAAGAACAAACCATGAAGAAAATGTTCTACCGTTGAAAATCAGAAGAGGAAAAAAATGCGTGTAAGCGCAAAAGACTAATATTCTTTCTTGCATTTTCTCAAGAGAATTAGCCGAAAAGGATTCTTGTGCAACGCAGCGTACTACACAGCAACAAGCCAAGAGCGTCATCAATTCTTTCTACTAGCTTTGTATGTTGCTCATGAATTCTATTGAATTGGGCTTGTTCACTTGAACATGGCGGATCCATCTTTCTTACAACTTGTTTATGCAATGTGTGGATTATCTCACTATAGTCAAGTGGACGATCCCTCCAAAACATATTATACGACCAGTTTCTTTATATTTCGGTGCGGTCCTGGCATTTTGTAAAGTGAATTCGTAACACCTCTTGACAAACCATCCGGCATCCTGTCAAGTCTCTTTTGTAATAAATTTTATCAGCTTCAACTTTTTGTTTCTGTTCCTCTTTCCAAAAACTTTATTTTCCTGCAGGGATTCATAATTTGCGATAATGTCAGCAAAAACTCACGGACAAG
This sequence comes from Entomobrya proxima, assembly GCA_029691765.1. Lineage (NCBI taxonomy): Eukaryota > Metazoa > Arthropoda > Collembola > Entomobryomorpha > Entomobryidae > Entomobrya > Entomobrya proxima. The sequence continues at coordinate 490,033 of CM056168.1, forward strand.
TAAGCGCATAGTGCACACCGGGGAAAAGGCACAAGAACAAGAACACAAGAAGAAATAAAGAATCAGCAAATACCTTCTTCTTTTCTGGAAGAAGAAAAAAGGCTGTTTGTGATCTTGTGCAAATAAATTTTCATTTCTGTTATATTTTCAATCTTGTACATAGAGAAAAAAACTGTGAATGTAGGGCTTTCTTTTTCGGCAACGACATGATGATTACATCCGCATTGTTGAAAAATGTAAGTTACACCGTTATCGAGCCAAGAAATGGAAAAAAGTCGGTGTTTTTTTCTTTCTTTTTTCTAATAAATCCGTTATAGTAAAAGAATAGGCGAATATAATACCACGTCATAAATAATACCAGCAGCGGAGCTCCTGTTCGCACACACAGAAATACATGGTGTTAGTGTCATGTCATAAAATATAGGTAATAAGTTTATAACCCTTTTTTTCGTTTTGGCTTTCAATAAAAAAATGTGTGTAAGTAGTTCACACAGTGCAAATAAATCCATTTGAACTAAGCTAACACACATTTTTGTAATATGACAGCAGTGGATCAGTTTGGGTTTTGTTGCTACCTTGAATACTTATTGTATGCTTTCTTTCCCCACACCTGCTGCACGACATCCAATCATGCATGGCACCAGCAATAGCAGTAGCACAAGCCTTTGCAATATTTTTAATGATAGGCTAGCACGCACGCAAGTCCTATTCTCTGTGAGGTAGAGGCACGATTTCGTTTTCAAATAAAAATTTGTGAAAATAGAAGCTAAACACAGAAAATATATACACAAGCTTGTTGTTTTCTATTATGGCGGTTTTGGCAACTGCATCGATTGAAATCGATTGGTATAATGTCTTGTCAAGTGATCATTGTTGCTATTGTCGAGTTTTTGATGTTAAGTTCAGATTTTGCACGGTATAATTTGCCTAATCATGCAATAGCTTTTTTGCAATTTTATTCTGGCTAAATTTGTTGCGTACATGCATAGCAAATTTGCTGCTTTTGTGAAAGGTAGCCTTGTCATAACATGTATAAACAATGGATCAGCGTATCAATATCAAGTATCAATAGATTTTGAACGCTTAAAAGGAATTTTAGGCTTCAGAGTAGAAACCCAACATGGTGTTCACTTTATAAGTAATAACTTTTGACCGACTAGGTCGAACACCCAATTTGGGTCAATCATCTTCTCGCTTTGATCCCGATGGCCCCTATCATCATTCTTGCCCGATGTGTAAATGGATAGCCAAAACTGAGTGAGTGTTTCATCCCTTTTTACCAGTTCGCATTATTGGGCACTTTGCGAATTATGAAATGGAATACGTATCATCATCACAAAATGTGTTAGTTAAAATTATTACATCCAAGCGAAAAGTAATCAAGGGAAATGAAAAGGAATTTCGATTTGCTGTGTGCTGCTAATAATAATAGGATGTTAGATTTCGCTAGAGAATTTCACATTGCCAAAATTAGAAAGCGCTTTGCTGTTGTGTTTGTATGCTTTTAGCAGAGAATTGATGACATATTTACGTTCTAACACGGAATTCCTCCAACTTCTACATTCTACACACAATTTTCCATTTTCCCCACAGGCCAACAACAACTTCAGGCACTACTCGCCTCTCTCTCTTGGCTGATTTTACTTTTGTTCAACGTCAACTTAATATGTAACAGTAACAAAATGGATGAAATGTATATTGCAAAGTTAAGTTGATGATGGCCGTGCAATCTCCATTTTTCATCACATTCCTTCATCGTCATCAACAAAGGCCTATAGGTTTCTATTGTATATTCGTCTTGTGCAAAAACTCATGCCATGATTCAAATTGTTTGCCTGTTTTGATTGATACGTGTGTACAAAAAAGGGCAACTTGTAATAACAACCCTGCGAATTCATTTCGTTTTCCCTTACTTTCGTGCTTGCCGTTTATCTTGAGCTTTTAGGAAAAATATCTAAAACATTATATATTTCAGTTTCTAGCAATATTTATTTGTAGCGCGAGTAAAGTTTTAAGGTTTTTTGATGACGATGCGAATACGACGACAACTGCCTGTCTCTCTGTCTCTCTTTATCTTGTTTCCTCACTCTCCTTCCCGTCATCATATTCTATTCCTTTTCTCTTGACTCAATAATTTTTGTGCATTCATTCGGTCAAAATTACATTTTCATTTTATTCCTCCACACACACATATATTATTTGGTTTGGTCGATTTCCCACGGAACAACGGTTTCCGCCGTTGCTGCGTACAAAATCTACCCCTATCCCTAATAAACTGAGAGGCTCCAATCTGCATGAATACTGCATGGCTCATCAACATCATCATCTTCATTATCGCAACATGTAGTCATTTTGTCATTAATAAAACAGTAGATATTTTGCTGGTGCACACAGAACAGCTCAGTGAACATGTGAACATGTGAACGTGTGTGCACTTCATAGTCAACTTGAGCCTCATGTATCGCTTCGAGAGCCAGCTCATGCAAAATGAAGCATAATCGTTTTTTCTACTTAATTTACCTACATATTATTTTGCACACACGCAAAAAAACAAACTCGTAAAAACGTAGTTTTAAGCATGGCTGCTCAACTAAGTCCCGAGTAAGTACCCTAGCTCACATGAATAATCATAATAAACCATAATACAGAAGCTCTTTTCGTTTTTGTGTAGAATAGGCTGTGCGAATGAAAGCCCTTCTTGCCTACTAATCCGTCTTTTCTTTGAATATCAATTTACTGTGCTGCTGTTGATGTAGATGAACAGATTAAAATGGGAAATGGGTTTTACTAATGCTACAAGTTCAATCTACTCAAATGTAAGCATCATTATATTTCCGAGATGGGACTTCTCTTAAGGCTTGTCCGTTAATGACCGTTGTCCATCGGAAATGGGAAAATGATAAACAACTTGATTAACAACTTGCTTAACATTGTTCGATTTTGAATCAGAGTGCTAACATGTTATATTGAAAGGGTACACCACTCGATCAATTTTCCTTTAAACTTTGCACACATCTTTAGCATCATCTTCCCAAGAAACGGTTATTTTAATGGGATGGAATGAAAAACCGAAATAATTGCATGGTTTGTGGAAATGAGATTCAGATTCGTAGCACAAAGTCAAGTTTACAAAGTGTTCGTTGTCGTGACTTGTGCTTGCGCTGAACATCATATCTTGCTGGCTAGACAGAAAAGATGATTTTTTACGACTTTTTGACTCCGACGCTACATTATTAGCTGTTTTTGTTGAGAATTGAATGGAGTGAATGTATACGTGATTATGCAGAATGCACATGCACACACGCTCTATACATACTAGTGTGCTTACACACACAACCTTTAACAATGGCTTTTATAACAAGGCTTGTATAATGAAACTGAAACTTCATCATTTTTGATAAGATCACATCATCATCATAAAATAGATGTGTCGCGTCAACATCATAATCATGCATACACACCACTCGCGTACGCGTACACAAGAAAAAATGCAATATAAGTACAAAGTGTGGTTTTTTTCAGGGGACGAGCCCACAATCTATTATGTGCCATGCAAAGAAGATCAACTCGATAAATAGCAGGCTATATAATATAAAGCCCATGCACATTTTCCCGTAATAAAAATTCAGTGATGCTTTTTTTATATTCTCATTTAGACGGTTTCTTCTCACTCTGCCCAACGGCATATATTATATATAATCTAATATGAAATTACCCCGTATGATATATTTTAGACTTGGAATGAACATGTTCATTAGTGTCGCAGCCGCATAGAGTGCTGGAATAGTTTTTCTAGAGACAGAGCTCGTTATTATTACAATTGTTGTGTGTTTGGCTATTGTGGCTGTGTAAAAGAACACGCTGGTATAAAAAACGTAAAGAATTTTTTATTCAGATTGTTAGATGTGGAGTTGTGGTATGATTATGATATGATGGCTTGTGTGGAAAAATGGAAAATGATAAGAGGAAAGTATAAAAAAGGAGAATAAATTATTATGATGCTATTTTTCAGTGTTGAATGCAGACTTAGACAGAGAAAAAACACACGTGTGTATATTTTGGTGTGCGGTAAATGACATTTTTTTCTCTAAAAAATATTAAGTTGGGTAGTAAAAGCGCATATTGAAGTTAATACGACTTTTAAGGTTGGTAAGGCTCTATAGCTTTGTATTCATCATCAGCAGCACAGCATCACACAGTTTAACTTTTTAAGCTGGAAAATTACATGCAAAGCAGGCTGCACTTTTGATTCTTCTGAAGAAGAAGTAGATTTTGATGATGAGAAGAGGGTGGAAGAAGGATCATAATAATATAATATGCTTATTTTCTTGGAAAATCCTATTATATTGAGTTTAGTCAGAAGAGTAAGGCAGAGAGAGAGTAGTTTTGGTGGAGCAACTTTCCACTTAAGTCAGTCAGATTTTGAGAAAATGAGAAGAGGCTTATTATTTTGCTGCTCTTCTCTCTGGTTCTCGTGGTTCGGTTCATGATGGCTGATGATATGTAATGCAAACTGAATAAGGCTTAAGGAAACTGATAACTTGAGCGGGATAATGTTATGCTAATAATGTTACAGTTTGCAAAAGTAATTCAATTCAATAAAGTTTTTATGCAAAGAGAATGTTCTGGTAAAATAGCCAAGCATACAGTACAATACTATACAGTCCGTTGTTCCAAAATGTAAACTGTGTTGTGGCACTTGGCACACAACTGTCCCAGCGCATCAAAAACAAAAGCAGAGAGAGAGTAACAAGCCGTAATAATGTGTAATAATAACAAGAGCACAATGTAGAACACGCAGAATTTAGAATGACAAAAGTACAAGAAGCCATTTTCAGAGATTTTGGGAGTGTGTGTAACCCAAGCCGACTTTGATTTGCCATTATTTCCCAAAATTCTACATTTTCTTCAGTAAAAAGTTGGTGCTTGAGATAGAAGAACAGGATATTATACACTTTCCAGCTTTCTCATTTTGCAATCACACAGATCATGCAAGCGCATGAGAGAAAGTCAGCAATAAATCAAACACGTTCCGACAGACAACGTCTTTCGGATGCTGAGAAAGTGATGATTATGGTGATGGGAAATGGGAAAAGCACACTGCTACTTTTGAATATTTGCAGGGCTACTGGAATGAAATGCTAGAAGAGGAGAAAGTTTTCGTCAATCAATGTTGCCTTTGCCTCTCTTCTGTGTGTAGTGTGCACTACAACAATATGTAATTTGACCCGAATATCTTACGCGAGAAAAAGAGGATGAGCGATAGACGGACGGAGAGAGAGAGCAGATCTCTCTCTTGACTTGACATTTTCCTCTTGTTGACCTAAATTTAATGCCTTCTTTGTATGTCTGTGTGTAGAAGTTGCAATAGAAGCTAGAGATGTGGGGAAAGTTTTGGCTATAATAATCTTCTATCAGCTTGGAAGTCACAATATCGCCATACATCTTTTTCTCTCTTTCTCTTTTCAAAAGCCTTTTGCAATAACAACAGATTCGTCTGTAAACATGTTTCGGTTTAAGGATAGACGTATGCGGAAGACCGACAAAATTTTGCCAAAGCTGGAATTATCCTTGGATTCTGTTCACTGTGTGTGTGGTGTAGGGTGCCACACATAGGACAAGACCTTTTCCTGGATTTTGGCTTTATACTATCAAGTATGCTTATTATTAAATTCCTTATGCGAAAAAAAAAACTGATCGAATTGAGAATATATTATCAGTAGCTGGATTTTGATCCCGGGTTTGGCGTGTGAGAAGGGATATCCCTGCTGGGATGTATTACCCGTTTGCAAATCATCCCAACCCCCGCAAATAAATTCAAAGAGATCAGATCACACTTTCATCTTGATGATGAAATTCCTACTAACAAATCATAAGTCAGATTTCACAAATCTTTTTGCAGAATTCAATATAGGAATATTATAGTAAACTTTTTCTTTGGCTTTGTGTCTGCTTCTTTCTTCAAGGCTTGACACACGGACACACGCTAACATTTTGTTAAAAGTTTTTTTTATGAAGAAAGCCAGCTGGATAATATTACATTAGATGATCTGCTTAACTTGAAGTAGAAATCCTTTTCATTGGAAATCTTTCTTTAAAGTTATGGATTGAAATGGCTTTGTCAAAAGGATGACGAGACTTGATGAGAATGCGAGATGAGTAGGTTACACGTGCTGCTGAGGCTGCCTTACAGAAAAATAACTTGGAAAACTCACCCCCCGCTAACAAGCTTTCACACGAGGCTGTCAGCGTGGATGTATGACGGGATCAATTTGGACAAATGAGATGGTAAGATATTATTACAAAGAACAAGGTTTATAGTGTATTTTTGGCATGATATTGGTGGGTGCCGGGTGCAAATGAGATGTGGTTCAATATTTAAATATTTAGATTCTGTTTAAAAAGTGCATTGATTGTTCATTGTTCATGACTGTTTGCATTTACAATAGAAAACTTATTTAAACCGAATGCCGTCATCATTGCATTTTGAATTTAAAGTGAATAAACATTTTTCATTCTTTCCACACAGCAGTACTCATTGTCAGTTTTGCCAGGCTTCTGTTTAATGTGATGGCTTGTTTTGAAAATTGTACTTTTTTATATCCCAGGACTCTCGCAGCAGTAGCCAAAATCAAAATCATTTATAACTTGTTTCTCTATACTTTTCACAGACAAGAAGCAATGCATTTTTCATATTCTTTTGTCGATGGAAAAAGTGCGTCTCATCATTTTTTTCTTGGCACACGGAATGCTTTTCTCTGGTTATTGGTTATAGTAGTAATGGCCTTGAAAAATGAAATGGCAAAAGTAGATTTTCCCCTTTTTACAACCATTTATTGTTATTGCTCCACGGGCAGAGGCAGGATGATAATATCCACATTTTCACCAACTATTTATGATTATTGGATATTGCACTGTAATACAGATGCATAGCTACTGTGTAAAAACTTTGTGTATTGTGTTTATGCTCATTGACAAGACACAAGCACTCTGTCACTCTGCATGAAGCCACTCTCTCTAGTCGACAATCAAATCCACTTCTTTTTCGTTTTCCATCCATTTTTTTGAGGAAACACGAATGGCCTTGGAGAATAAATGCCATGAAATATTTTACTGCATGGTTATGTAAGTACTGAAAACTGAAAGCATTTTTACCCGAACCCAAATTACTCCCCGAATGACAGTTAAAAATGCGCGTGGTTCTAAACAAAGCTATTATTTTGATGATTCATTGATTATTGGATATTGCAAATAAAAAATGTAATTTACAGCTTTGTTCATTGCAATTGTCATAATACGATAACGGGATATTGTAACACGTGGCCTTGGACTGTGTATCTAGTAATTCATCCAAAAAATATTAATGATAGCCCGAAGGAACCCTCAAATTTATCCCACAATTATACCAGACCTTTATACAATATTTTCTGCTAAAGTGACTACTGAGAATGTTATGGTGTCAATGGGACACACTTGGGGCTAAACAGCTTTTACTGACTTGTTCTCTTTCTTTTATTCTCTTCTCCTGAAAAAAAATTCATTACTCTTACTAGATTACTGTGTAGGTATATATCAAATGTTTACGCAACATTTTTTCTTTTCTCTATTGAAAAGAGCCTGACAAAGTGTTGTTGTTCTGCTTCTGCTTCATGTCGCATTAGTAGATTTCCTCTTATTGTGTTCCATGCCAAGCACCAGCCTCAAGGACTTCATAAATAATAGAAACACACACAAGGAAAATATTATTATTATTTTGCAGCCCCTTTTTTATCCACGGCTCTCCAGGGTGCTGGCTGGACAGCTCTAGTTTCAATGAAATGAGTACAAACACACAAGAACGCCAACGCCGTTGTCTGTTGAGCCCAGAGTGAAATGTCATTACAGACGAGAGGAATAAGCCTTAAAGTAAGCCTTGTGTACTAGTCCTACACTCCATTGTCACCACATTTTTCCAACAAAGAGAGAAAGAGAGGAAGAGCAAAAGACAAGCGGAAAATGATGGTTGGGCTGAGACCATCATCCTCTTCTGTTGTGGATTGCAAATATGTGAATTTCGCTACTGCTGCTATTGTTTTGCTTTCCCTTTAAGCTACCCTCATCATTTCAAGAAACACTCCGGCAGTAGCAGCAGTACAAATAAAAAAGAATAAAAAAATATACACAAGGTTTCCTTTTTTCCTATTTGTCTGTCTGTACAAGCTGGAGTGCCTAAAAATGTACGTCCACCAAAATAATGTGTTGGTGGAAAAAATGAGAAGAAAACTGGAAGGGATTTCTCTCTAGGAGAAAAAAAGTAAATAAATCCCAGAGAGCTTTTCACTTTGTCTTTCTTGTTTGTTGCTTGTGTCGGTTTTCCCAACAAGTCCGTCCGTTTTTTTGCTCCTACGCTTTCACAATTTCGTTGCTTGTTGTATAGTTAGTGGATATATATGTACAAGAAGAGTAACAGCAGCAGTAGCAACAACAACAAAGCAAGTTTCCTCCTACATCCTTCTTGAGTTCAATTTAGTTTAGATTTTTCATACGATTTTTTCTTCTCGGAAAAAAATGGAGTAAATAACGAGAGAAGAGGAAGAAGGAAAGAAATCAGTTATTGGAAACTTGCTAGTTGGTTACGTACTCCAAGTTACAAGGCACGCAAAGCAAACAGTGAAAATAAGGAGCTCTGAGAAAAAGTTACCCAGTTTTTTGGGATATTTTTGAACGTTTTTTTTTGCTGTAAATAATGATGATATCCTCGAAAGAGCTAGAGGAAGGAAAGAGGAAATAAAATATGTGTGTTTTTTGGCTACAGTAAATACTACTCTGGAGAAAGTAAGACACTCGAGATGAGTCAGTGTCAATAAGTGTAACTGGATAAACAGAAAATAAAATATGGTCGTTTTGGAAAGGATGGTGAAAGTAGGGGTGTTTTTAAAGTGCCCACAACATGAAAAGTGAGTAGAAATGGTATGGACGACAGAGCACTTTGTTTTGAAGATGGTGTAACAATCTATAAGAATACAAGTATGTAGAAAGTAGAATGGTTACCCACTTCAAATTGAAACTGTTTTCATCCTTCTGGCAAGAAGCACCACAAAAACTAGTTTTTTCTCTCTCTTGCGATAAAAAAACAAGATGAATTGAAAAACGGAATGAAATAAGACGGAAGTAGACCAAAACATTTGGTTCTTCACTTTACAAAAATGTATCTTTTATCATTGTCATTTGACATTAGGATCGATACATAAGAGAAACAACCGGAAATGGATTTACTTTTCATTTTTCTTGTTTACTGCTTGCTCCAGTTTGAATGCAATCTATTTTACTATATAAATTCAGTGCTTTCTTTCATGATTATGGTTGATCCTTTAAAAATGGCACAGACAGAACAAGATTCTAAAGAATTTGGATGTGATGATGGGTGCTGCGTGAATATTTTTAGGTTTGATTTGTCAACAGGAAAATGTCACGAATGTCACTCCTTTTCCATTTTATATGCTATTTGCAATAAACCTTTCATTCTTATGCAATCCAATTCCTTTAAGAAACATGTACCCTTTTTGTATTATTGTTCGAAAACGGAAACAACGCACAATATCTGTTTATTCCTAACTTCTTTTTTCATGGTTATTGTTAAACCTTATTGCATGCAAACAACATTTTTTATCCCATTCTATTTTAGATTTTCAGACTTTTTCCTAAAAAATAAATACAGAAGAAAAATTCATAGAAAAACATTCATGCGTTTTTACCCACCGATATTTTTATGCTCTATCCTTTTTTCTTATTGTTTGGGTAATATTTTCCAGAGCGTTTCACACATCTCCGTCTTATCCGTCTTTGGTTCTTCTTCACTCACTCACTCTCTCAAATATATCCTCACTGCCTGTTATTCTCCATGAACGAATGTATTATCCGGCTTTTTACAAGACAAACATCCAAACACGCATAAGGAAAGATGCACACAATAAAAAACACCACTACACCGTACGAAACACCAGACTACCAGAGAAATTCTATTAAGTTGAAGTTTCTCACGTTGTTTAAGAATCTTGTGAGCCGTAAGCTATATTCTGTTTATTTTACTGTTTTTTACACACACACACGCTGTGTTGGTTTGTTGTGTAAGTTCATTCATTCATTCAATTTCAGAAATCCAGAGAACAACATCCAGTAGCATAAAATAATATAAAACAGCAGCCACCACCACCACGAAGATACTACTAGTTCACCGTGATAATATCACGAACAATAAAAAAGTGGAAAATGCGGAGTAACATAATCCAGAGACGCACAAAGACAGACCTCACAAACTGGAGAGATGTTGTAAATTTCAAGAAACTCGCTACCACGAGGAATGAATACTCTCGGTGTGTACTCAGTCACGCAAAAGCAAAACTTGTGTGTGTGTTTTGTTTATTCACACCCGAAAAAACTTTGATGATATGATTATGTTGAATGATGATGATGATGATTGTTATTGGACTAACTTTGCGTACAGAATTTTATTATTGAACACGCATATTTTTGGTCCAGTGAAGATATCCGTTTTACATAAAACCCGCAGACAGCTTGTTCTTTGACACAAGAAGAAAAAAACTTGCTTTTATGCTTCCGTTTTGCTAAAACAGCTTAAAGGTCCATTTTTTATTATGGTATTCATATGTGTGTCCTTGTTATATTTTTATTCATTACACACTTTCATCTTCATACTAGCTTGTGTGCCACGTGCATGCAGTAAAAGAAGCAGAACAAATGCCAAGAAAAAAGTTTTGCTTTATTTCATATTTTTTTCGGTGTGTGAAAAAAACGGTCGTAAAAACGGAGAAAGACACACAAACACAAGCACAAGTACAAACGACAAAGTCGACAACTCTCTGGTGAATGAAAATGTGAAAGGATTACGTATTATTTGGATTTAGCAGCACAGAAAGTAAACCGGAGATGAAGAAAAAACGCAGAGATACAATTTTTTTTTGTTTTAAAATTCTTTAAATCCAGAGAGCCAGATTGTTTTGTTACAGAGCTTTGGTTGGATTTTTGGATGTGTGTGTAAGTAAGTCGCTTTGTTTTAAATACTTTTTTATTCCTCCAGCCAAAACAATAGACAAGGATGCTTCAATGAATCAACCGGATTATTTTCTTGGTTTTCCGACTGTCAAAACAAAGTAAAGCCAGCACAGTGCTCACAGGGATCTCACAATCAAGACAAAAGACAGCCCAAAAGCTTTAGCTATATACGTTAGTGGAAATTGAGACACGAAAAAATACTCTGATTTTTTACGCAGAGCGTCAGTAAGCTTGCGACTGCACCGTTCAACGCGCTGAGTACAACTGCTCGTGTGACTGTGGCAAGCAAGGCAATTCATACTCAGAGGATTCACGTTGTTGGGCTTTGAGTCGTAGTAAAAATGGTTTTAACCATTTTGCTACAAGCTTGCCTATGTGTTTTTCTGGCTTTGGCTATGTAACTTGAGAACACTGTGAGAGAGTGAGACGAGCTCATCTAAAAGGAGAATGGAAACTGCCAAACTGGCTGTTGTCTCTAGTAAAAGATGGGATAACCCACTGGAAGCAAAAAGCTCTTGTAAAAGATGTAAGAAACAGAAAAAAAAGTTAAGACGAAGGGAAAAAATCTCAAGTCTCTAGTAACTTTTTTTGGTGAATCACCCAAAAAAACGTACGTACGTAAGTACAACAAGAAAAAAGATGCTCCTTTTCTCCTTCATGTTGATAATCGTGATCATCATGAATAATCCGCTGAAGAAATAGAAATGATCCACAATCCAGCCTTTTTTCCTAGAAATCCAGAGTTTTTTTCAAGAAGCTAAACGGCAAGATACAAGGCTTGTTGTATGTGTTGGGCGTATTTTTTTCTAGAAGGAATCCTGACCTGTTCGCTTGCTCCGTTTTTATCTGTCATCTAGTTCTAAAAGCTACACAGGAAAGTAGTAAGGGTTTTTTTTTCTTGAAGAGTTTCTCGAAATGAAAATGGGGGAAGGACCATATATCCTTGCTAGCTTTTTCCACTTTTTTTCTCATTTTTTTGTCAAAATTTGGGAACATGAAGAAAAAAAGTCAAGTAGTAGAAAGTAAAGAGAGTGTGGTAGTATTTAATTTTTAGCTGAAGAGCGGCTTGAGTAAAAAAATCTTTGTGCATTTTTATGGCCCTTTTTCCTAATACCCAGCACCAAACCCTGGCCTGGGCTTGCCGATGATGATGACGACAAGGAAGAAGACGAAGAAGGAAAAGACGATGCTCTCTCATTTTCTCCTCTGACTGGAATTACAGATTATTTGGCGCTAGCTTTGGCCTTCTTCTTGAGCAAGAGATAAAGATAAGTGTGTGTAGACAAGAGAGAAAGCAGAGCAAAGAAGAAAGCTATAACACAATTTTGTTGTAAAAAGCAAACTTTTACTTTCTTGTTTGCTTGCGTGTGTGTGTTGCATAATATTACAAGATTACAAGGAAATGATGATGAAAACGGCTGGGAAAAGTGGCACGAACCAAAACCAACAAGATAGGCTAGCAGAGAAGACCATTTATTATGATATTCTTCACATAGCCTTATATATTTTCTTATTGGATATTATAAGACGAAAAAACAGGACAACTGCTTATAAGTTTATAAAACAGAAATATTTTTATGGGATGGATCGATATGGGATGAAAATGAACGAGCCTCATTTAACTCGGAGGAATCCCAAGATGACTTTTCTATTTATCGGAGAAAAAATACTCACACAGTTTTTATGACTGTTTGGCTATATGCTTTTTTATTATTTCAATTTTGTATTCATTTCTTTTCATCTGCAAAATTATGCTGGAAAAATGCTGCATGGCATATTTTTGCACAAAAAAGTGCCTACATGTCTGCTATGCACTTTTATTTGTGAGTGTGACGAGTGACGACTGACTACACGTACGGTAATGATGAACACACGGGGATTACAAGTTTTTGATGAGTTGACAGAGAGGGTGAATTGTGAAAAATGTGTACCACTTGAGACGGCTTATGCTTTCTAGCTTTTCATTGTGTATTATCATGTGTGCACCATCATCATCATTCTTCTGTCATCATGTCTTCTTGTGTTGGTTGAGGTTATACCCTAAATTGCATTGAAATTACAGGGGAACACCACAGCCCTGCCTCAATGGGAAAGCAAATAGGGAAAGTTGTTTAAAAAGCGAACTTTTTTACTTATATGTCGTGGAAAAGGAAATGATGAAAAGAGAGATGAGTATGAACAATAAACTACACAGGATCAGTTTTCAGCAAGAACGCTTTTTGTGCGTGAGCTTTACTGAAAAACTGCGGGGAAGAGCTTGAAAATGGGAAAAAAGAGAAATTATGATTATTTTTTTTACCAAAGAACAAAAGCAAATTGAAGAAAATTGGAAGATGAAGATGTGTTGAATATAAAATGGAAAAATGGATGGAAAGAATGAGAAAATGGTAGCGGATGCTAGTACGTAAAGCATTATCTCATTTTGTAAAAAAGTTGCAAAGCTAAAAAGAATACTTTTTTAAAAGAATGTTTGGCTCTGTCTGTAACTCCGTGCATAGGTATTACACACTAAAAACTCTGTGCAACCGGCTACTTTTCTTAAAAAGTTAGAACAATCTGCTCATTTTTTCTAAACGAAAAGAAGGAAGAAGAAAAAAAATTGTATAAGTATGAAATTCTTTCCTGTGCCAGAGATTTCCCTTTCTTTCTAAATATATTAATAGACTCAAAAGTTTCCTAAGAAGAAGAAGGAGGAAAGAAACACAAAAGCTTTGAAAGAAAAAAAAGATTTTCATTTTGAGATTTATATGCTTTCAAGTTATATAAGCACTTCCTGTTTGCTTTCTCTGAAAAGGATTATATAAAACGTCTGGGAGAAATGAAAAATGTGCTTGGATTCTAAAAAGTATTTGGGCAATCATAGCTTATTTTTAACTAGAAAACCGGAACAAATAAAAGGATAAAAAATTACGTAATGATCTTGATTAAAATGTTACTACAAAGTACAAATTGTACTCTACAATTACGCGAATTCTAAACACTTAATACCAACCGATGACCTATCTAGCAGCATATCCGACACTGAACATAACGTACAAATAAGTGGCGTTGGACTCTACTGCTATTGTAAGCATGCAATAATGTATGACGTTGCCAGTTATAAAAAATGAATATGTGATTCTCGAACAGGTACATACTTTAAGGATTATAACGGCATTTTTTAAACATTGAGCCCTTCCAGTCTTCTGAAAAGTAAAGAGGATTGAAAACGAAGAAATGATTTGATAGCTTTCAAAAAGATACATTTTAAAACCAGTAAACCTTGTGCGCAACTCAGCTTGCTGGATGATTGACTTGAGGTTGCGATAGAATAAAAAGATCTTCTTTTTCTTTCTACTGGCTTTGTTGTAACAACGTAATAATCACAAGAAAAAAAGTCAAGTGAGTAGCATAAGAGGACAGCATCATCACGTGCAGAAGAAGCCTCCAATGCTATATTCAGTGATCCACATCATCGCTTGACTACTACTCAACAAGAGTACAAGTAGTGTGGATTGTGTGGTGGTGTGAACCTTAGAAAAAAACTCCGAATCCGATCATCCATAATCCTCATTTCTTTTGAAAACGAAGTTCTGGAAGAAACCAAGCCACAAGAGTTTCAGGGAGGGCGAAAGGGAGCCGAGCAAGAAGAATGGTTCTCCCTTTCACATAATATATTGTATTTCTTTCTGGTATTTTCTTCCCATGAATTCTTTCTTCTCTCTATTATTTCCCTATGTGCGTTCTTATGCTGCTGACGTGAGCAATAGCCATATTTTCCACACAATACTGACCCTTCTCACACTAATCATTGTAGTGGTGGAGTGGTATATTGGAGAAAACAGATAATGGTCAGCTAGATTGCATTCTTGAGTGGATTTGTACAGAAAAAAAGCTGTACACCAATAACAAACGTGGACTAAGCCAACGGAGCGTAGTAGTAGTGGAACACACGGTCTTTCAATAAAAAATGCCATGTGTGCTTCTGATAACATAATGATATGATATGGCATTATGTGGCACAACTCTCTCTCTCTCTCTCTAGTCAATTCTCTGCTTTGAGGAAATAAAGAAAAGAAAAAAAGATTCATGATTACGCAAGAAAAAAGGATGCAGAAGAAATGGTTTTGTGTGTGTGCTTTTTGTAAGTATTGTGAGGGGAAATGAATACTAAAGTAAATAGAAATTGAATAAAGAGTCGGAGAGAGATGCTATTCAATCTTGCCTTTTTTTCTGAAAAAATTCCAATACAGAAAAGGTAGAGTAGGGGTCATTCCATTCATGTTAGTACACTGCTGGAGATAATATTCTTGTCAATTTTGTGGAGGCACAGATAAACATCTCTATGTTAATGAATGAGCTTCGACCAAATGGGAAATTCTTTTTGTGCTTTCTTACGAAATCAAATATTTTCGGGTTGCTGTGTCCCTAATCCATTTTTCTTTGAAATAATCTTTTTCGTCCTGGGAAAATCTGCAATCGTCTATGGGATTAACGTTTTTTATCACTGGAGGTAAAAATATTCAAGTTTCTCCGATAAGTGAGTATTTTTCCAGGGATAAAAGAGTATTTGTCATTTTGGGGCCTACTTTGCATACCAACATAGCATTTCGTTACCTCGTACTCATGCATTTTATGTCAGTAGCAAGCTTGCAACCAACCAGACACCAGCATAAAGTCTAGTAGCAGTCATTCTAAAAGTGAGCCTCAGCATTTTATGCTGAAGGCAATAAGAAAAGCAGTTGCCTGGAAAGAATCTTCTGTTTCTGAGCAGAGATTGCAGAATTAAAGGTCATTATACTCTTAAAGGCAGTGAAATATGTTAATACTACTGTGCTTATGAGAAAGAGTACAAGGCAAAATGTAAAAGCGAGTATTAGCAAATGAATTGTCAGTATATTTGAGCAACAAGCACGATCACTGCAACCACAGAAAATTTAATTTTGGTTTAACCAAAGATCAGAAGAAAAGTGTACCATATCAGCAAATCAGGCCAAAAAGCTGGTATCCAACGCAGGAATAACAACATGGAAAAAATTTGACACCTATTTAGAACAGCAGCTATTTATTCATCGTATTACTTTTTCTGAATCTGCATATTTACTAGATTACAAGTGTTCCTGTACTGACTTCTTAAAGAAATACCTATGTAAGCACTTAATTGGGGTAGCAGTCTTAGAAGATAAACTAGACCTACCTCCTGAAGCAGCAACAGGAGGTCTTGGAATTAAAAGAGGACCCGGTCGCCCTAAAAAACTAGAGGAAGCATTGCATAAAGAATAGAAATATTAACGTATTGTACGATTCTAATTAATTTATTCAAATAAAATGACAAATCCTTTTTTATCCCTGGAAAAATACTCACTTATCGGAGAAACTTGAATATTTTTTGCTCTCGGCTAAAAAACGTTAATCCCATAGATAAATGAGTATTTTCCCATAGACGAGAAAATACATGCCTTTTTCTTTCTTGGAGAATGGCTTGGAATGGAATGCGTACCAGTGACTTTTGGTTTAGGCACACAAAAATATGGGCAATACGTTCTTGTACAATTTACCATTACATTTTTGATTAAAATCATTCCAATTCACAATACCCGTTCCTATTTTATTTTGTACCTAATTATAATATGAATCGCAGGTGCTCCAGTTTCGCAAGCCGATTGGCAAAACCCAGTTTAGTTACAACTTGCGACACTCAATTATTTTCAAAAACGAAATCCTACTTTTTAATGTAGTGATTTGCATGATAAAAGTTGTACTAGATTTTCCGTGTTTCTTAAGAACGCGTTAGGTGGATGTAGTATAGCAAGTATAGCACGAGATTACAGAGTACCTTTTCAGTTTTCAGGTTGACATTTGTTGGTAATTGCTCCACCATTTTAGCAACTACCACCAGAAAATAATCACAGGCAACATATTGATCATAAGCCACCATTGTCCAGTATAAATTTCTAGTTTCGTTTTGTACTACATTTCCCACTTGATTCTCTCTCTCAATTATCCACAATCCATACAAAAATAAATTACTTTGCACTTTCCCGCATCTGCTGCAGCTCATTCTACTATACTCCGGGATAATCCCGTGCTTCATAATGATCTTCGTTTTTACTCCTTGTGTTCATGATGATCATGACTATAAACCCAGATGAGATTTTTTTCTGGAGGAGACCACCTGCACCACATCACTTGCACACTGACTAAACTTGCCACCCAGCAATAATGACACACAAAAAAGGCTTTTGTGTTTCCTCTTCCACTTTTTTATATGCCCATATTATTATAGCCCTGCCAGCAGAGAGCAATCGCTCTATTCTCGCCTGAAAATAAACTGTGAAAAGAAGCAAAGCAAAGTGGATACACCATTATACACGGCATTATTACAAGCTACTAATAGAGAACTATGGAGCGAGGAACAAAATGCCCCATTCTACTAAAACGCCAAGTACTTCTCTCACAGTTTTCCTTTCGCGTGCTTTCAGAAAAAAAGACACAAGTGTAGTTGCATCTTGTATATTATACGATTATATGATTACTTTACTTTCAAACCCCTCACATTATTATATGAAACACTTGCTGCTGCTGTTATAATGCTTGCTGTTAAGTTGAGACACACACGAAGATCTCAGGGCCACAGAATATTATATAGCTATAGCACACGTTATAATAAAAGGGGAAAGTGAGCATGAAACCTTATTGCCTTTCCACTTCTTTTCCTATTCATTTCTTTGAGGAAAGTAGCAGCTGGAAAGCATTTTGTTACAGAAAAAAGAAACTTGTATTTTGAATGCCCCTTGGACATATTTCTCTTAAGAAGAAGATGGTATAAGGCACAGTAAAATGATTATGTAGGCGATGCACTTGTCTTTTTTTTCTCACTGGCTCTACACTTCTCTGCTTCAACTTGTAAATAAAGTTGCATGAGAAAAAGTTTTCCGTGCAGCATGCCAAAACAATATTTTCGTCATGCTCGCCTTGTCCTCATCTTCTTTACAAGATGAAATGGGTACGTTGCTTAAATGGAAAAGGGGAGCAGAAGAGAAGAGAAAGGAATGAGAGGGGAGAATTTGTTGCTGCTCCTTTTCTTCCGGACTTTCTCCGTTTCCTCCTTGTCCTTCTTCTAGTGTAGCAGTTAGTTAGTAGTGGATGCAGACTAATGTGTTATTCATTAAGGAAAAAGCAAAATAGCTGTGTAGTATAGAATGTGGAAGGAAGAATGAAACTGGCAAAAGTGGTCCCACACGTGTCTCCGTTCCGTTGTTAAATTGCTGAACCTGTTTACACAATAATTTCAGCCAATTACTACTACACAAGATAAGGATATAATCGCAACAGTCAGTTGAGTGTGCATGCTGAGTACAGGGATAAGGAACTACTTATGTTACAAAAATAGAAGAAATTAGATTGATGGAGAGGAGAAAATAAAGCAACATTTTTTTGGACCTTTCTTCACATGTTTATTTTATTATTTTGAGCACTAAGCACGCATTCATGCGTGCACAACAAAATCCACTAATGGTAAAAGTGAACGCATAAAGAAAGCAGCTCTATTTTGGAGTTTGGAGGTACATGACCAGAAAGATATATTTTCTTTTAGGAATGAATCTAAACTGTGGGATTTTAGAAAAAAGAAAGTTCTACAGGCGAGAGAGGGGCTGATGATGATGACGAGGAGGATCTGATCAAGTATTCATGCATGCAGGGGAAAAGTGCACGCAAACTCATTCATCATTCATTCATGCATAAAAATGTTACCTTTTATATGCAGAAGGCTACTTTACAAACATATGCTGAAGGATATTTAGACAGAAAGACAGACAGGAAAGGAAACTGCTGGAATAGAAGAAAAGGTAAAACGGTAAACTCATAGTCCCAAACCGTTACATCACATTCGTGTGGAATAAAAGAAGGAAATGACGAAGAAGAAAAATATTCCTCTAGTTTCCTTCCCCATTTTGCTTATGGATGTTTACCAAGCAGCAGGGTAGCTACCAAAATGAAATGTTGGGAAAAATCTTTTTTATGGAATGTTGAGAAAGAAAATGCTGGAAAAGTACATACAATTTTTATGCTATTTCATTTTGGTGTGTGTGGTTTGGACAAAATGCTGTCAAAATGGTTAGTTAATCATGTAGACGTTTTTTTCAGTATGGACCTATAGAGCTCTGTATACATGCCAAGGACAAAAGGCATGAGCACAACATTATTATTATGCGGATATCAGTTATCCTTGTGTAAAAACCAGGATATTTTTGGGTTTAAACTCAAAATCCACAAAAATTATTTTTGTGCATGGCCAAGGTTATATATTTTGCGTATAGTAAATTTCACCTGTCGTTCCAAGAAATTTTGTGGTGCCTGGAAATATCTTATTGCATGAGCATTTTCTTCGTACCGTTTTCTTTTAGATCACCACATTTCTATTCCAAGCGTGTGGCCTACGTACCCAAAGAAAAGCACGGTTAGTGTTTTTTAACTTGGAAGAAATATTCCATCATCGAAAGGGAAAAAAGAGAGAGGAAAATAAAGGCACACAAAAGGAAAATAAACTAGCCTGGCAGGCAGGTACGGGTCTATACTTAATGGGAAATATTACTTTCTCCTTACAAGGCTGTGTGGTTTTTGGGTTCTCGTCTTCCTTTTACCTCTTCTTCTTGAGGTTTGGGTTTCCCCGTAAATGGAGTTGATGATTGAGGTTTGCGGAGAATAAAACGGAAATAACTATAAAAAATCAAGTTCTGCTGCTGCTTTTTACCAAGCCACAAGAACACGACGACGACATGGCAAGACGCGTGTGTGTTGTGTGCTATACAGTTCTGTCCTTGAGCGTTATTGTGCGTGTGCTTTTAGGCGCTGAAAAAACTATATCATATCAATGTAATATCATATCGCACACACGTTTCGCTACTTTTCTTTACGTGTAATTCACGCGGACAGAATAAAAATTACATTTAAAAAAGGAAATTACTCAAAAAGGAAATGGAGAACGGAGAAACAAGACTGGCGACGACACAAGAAGTGAAAGTGACTTTGGTAATGTGGTGGCAACTTATGGTACAAGCTAAATGTGTAAAAAACATTGATTTTCCTGTACTTCCGTTTTCATCATCCTAAAAAATATGATGATGATGATGTTCGCGTGGACGAGGGACTCTCAGGGAGCACATTATGGACTGGCATTTTGGTTTCTGGAACCGAAAATTAAAAGACAGAGAGAGATAGTTTGGGTTAATGGTTTGAACTCGGCGCACGTGGCAAGCTTTTGGAAAAGAGACAGTGACGTGTGCCTCTGGATTGAGTTTGGAGAAAGATAGTCAGAAAGTCAGTGAGAGTGAAAGCTTTCATTTTGTGATGAACTAAGAATATATTTATTGGGCTTTTAGGTGTGGTAACTTATTACAGCTTATACTTTATCAGAAGTCTGCTCACGACAACAATTTGGTAGATGAAAAATGATAATGTTTTTGATGTGGTGGATCATGTCAGGTTTTGGTATAAGTGGGCGTCCTTAAATGTACATGACACACTGAGACAACTTTTATTTACTGTAGATTTCCTTCCAGGACTATTCTAACTGTATTGACGGACACCTACGGACATGTCTGAATTTCGTGTTATTTCAATGAACAGGTTGACTGCTGCAAGAACACTTAATCAAAAAATTACAAAATTTTAAACGCATACATTTCCTACTTGGAATGTTTCAGCCATTTCCCCTCATATAAGAAATAACATGCCAAACAATTTTACTTTTATTCAAAAGTTTCAACTTTCCCACTTTCCTTTTTTTATTTAACTTTAACTTTTTTTCTGGCAACGGAAACACCTTTGCTTCTAATTTGATCAAGCTTCATTTGAGTTTAAGTGCTGTGCTGGGTGATGCTGGTGCGACCACGCTTTTTCCAGCCAATTACTTTGTTGCTTTTACTGTTTTACTTTTACACACGCAACGCTGGTTGCTGGCAAATAAACTAGTGACAACTTTTTCCCTTTTCCAAAAATTTTAAGTTTATTTTCTCTCTTTGGAATAGTAGCGGAGATGGAGAATATGATGAGATGAGAGAAAGGAAAAGGCGCAGATGTTACAACTTCATGTTTTCTCTTTTGCCAGCTACTACAAAGCATTTGTAATTTTCCAGCGCGACTTTCTCTTTGTTTTCCAACTGTAAAGAGAGAAGATTTTCTTGTGAATCATTATGTCAACTTTGACTCTTCCTTCTTTGGCTTCCTCTTGTCATCAGACTCAGAGCTCATCTCTTTTCTCTTTTCAGTCCAGTAGGCTTTCATGCAATTATGCTTTCAAGTAGGAAGAGGAGGAATACCAAAATAGATATAAAAAATATAACAAACTTTGTGTTTGTTTCTCTGCCTTTAGTAGAACAAAATCGAAAATTAAGTCTAACGAAGGGTGGAAAACCCATAATAATAACAATCATGTTGGGCTAAAATTGGTGGATAGATTCTCTGGTAAATTGTTAGCTATACGTAACAAAAACTAAACAAATTAATTATCTGTGAGGGTGATGCTAGTAATAAAATGTATGCGACCTGACAGTTATCGTTAGTAGAATGAATGGTTAAGCATTGGATTCTCTGCATTAATTTGAAATACAAAACGTACAAACAAGCGTTTTGGTTCTATATTTCTGTTCAGTAGTAACTTGTTGAAAAAGCTGCTTCCTAGAAAACAGGAAATTACACAACCCCGTATGTTTATATACTTATGACTCATGAATGTCAAATGCGTGGTATAGTTTTGGTTGAGTTTGAGTTAATTAGTTTACTCTAACTACTTATCTACCTAACTGTATGCTCTAAACTGTATAATGAGTAGGTAGGTAACTTTTACCCTCCACTCAAGTAAAACATGCTATGAAAATTGATACCACTCCAATTTTGTAATGATAGGGGAAGGCCAGAGAGATGATTCTACCAGGAACATAATGGAAATTGCCCTAACAAAACAGCAAAACATTGACAAAAAATACCGTTTGCATAATAAAGTGGTGTGCCCTCCCCTTCTTCGAATAATAATGAAATGGAGCCATTATACAAGAAGAAAAATAAAAACAAAAAGTTTCCCGAACTTTTCTGCCTTGTTTTGGGTTTTTTTGTTTTTGAAAACACTCAAAAACAAAGTCCAAGTTAGCTACGCATTCATATCCCATTTTTTCCGCGAGCTGGCTACTTCCTAGAACCATTTTGTTATGCAGGAAATGAAAACAGATAGCGAATTTGTCAAAATAAAAACGTAAGGTTTTCCCAATAATATATTATTTTAGAGCTAGGTTTATTATGGCTTATTTATTTATATGAGCGTAATTGGATGAGACTGGAAACAGCCCACAAGAATGCTGGGCTTGCACAAAAGTTTCCAGTTTGTAGAGTATGTCCGTATCGTTCTTCTACGCACTCTAAAGCAATTATTATGAAATCAAGTTAAAATTAATGCTGGAGTGTGGTGTGCTGTGCGGGAGATATTGCCATTATGACTATTTATCTGTACTAAGCACGTATTGTGAATGCGGAACATATTTTCTGTAAATATTATAGCGTTTCTAGTTGCTTTACTCCAATCTCATTAATTTTTCCCATTCTGGGTCTATGCAGTACATTCAAAGAATTTCCAGTATAGCGCAGTTTCTCATTAAAATTGTACTCTAGTTGAAATTATCCATTTTTAACTAGCTTATTTGTACAGTGCAGTGTGTGCACACATATTTGAGTAAAAAGATAAAAAGGAAATGGTAAATGGGCGAAAAAATATCTTTTTCAGAAGTGGAACATTTATAATTATTATTATAGCGTGTGTGCTAGTCTGTAGAGTACCCTGAGCCTAATGTCTTTCGGAAAGAGATTTTGGAACTGGAAGTTTACTTTTGGCCCTGGAATGGAATGCAATCTTTTTTTAACGCAAAGCAAAGCAGAGAAACTTTTTAATGATAAAATAATGTTCAGTGAGAAGGACAGAAAAATAAGTAGCAAAAGTACATGGAAAGATATACCAAATTTCATGACTCATTTCACACCACACACGGTATTTTTGCAAAATGAAACATATGTGCTTATATCATATTTCCTTTTTATCTTTCCAAACCAAAAAAACTACAATTTGTTATCACTTGTCATCATCCTTCATTAGAAAGGACAGGATTTGAAGCACGCACTCCTTCGTTCCTTTAACAAATCCGTGTACTATATCCACATTCCACATCTCTCTCCAGATTTTTTTTATTCTCAAGCACACAAGCTCAATCGACCGAATTAATGACCGTAATGACTTTGGCTGGCTTTTCCCTGCTAACTAATGTTGATAATGACAGCAGCAAAGAAAAAAAACCGAAGATGTTTTGTCGTTGTTAATAACTGCGCGGTTGGCTTGGTCTGGGTGCTGCTGCTTCAGCTTTCATCTTTGAAGAAAAATGATAATACAATTATGCTCAAACCTTTTCCACTCTCATTAAAGCCATTATTGATGAAGATGATGTCATGTACACACAATATGTGTCCTTCTGCACAATATGCTACATTTTAAGTCTTCTTTTTAAAAAGTCGCATCTTATCTCATCTCCATTTTTGTTCTATCCCAACCAAAGACTCAACGAGAGAGTCTTTAATAGCTGTACAGGAACACAGGAAAAGGCAATGATGCATGAACAAACAAGCTGTCGCTGCGCTGTTCGCACGGACACGGACTCATTCCTTGTGTAATTTTTATCCAGAAAAGAAAGAGAGAATAAGATAGGGCCTAGGGTTTTGTCACAGACCATTATCTCGTGTCTTTCATTGATATAATTAGGAACAAAATGGTTGTCTTTCTTAAAAGAAAAGTATAAAGCTGTCTTTGTAAGAAATATATGCATAAATATATATGTACAAGTTGGAAGATAGATTGAGTCTGGAAGAAGGAAGCCGTGTTCACTGGAAAGAGACGTGTGTGTGTCCTTTGGCTTTACTTTGCCTGTTCAAGCGGAATGTGTACTTGTGCATTTTCTCGCCTTTTTCGTTTGACTTGAACAGACTACAATAAAGAAAGGCATGGAGAAAGGAGATGAGTACATAAGTACAAGAAAAAAACGAGAAATAGATAAAAGGAGTTTGTTCAGCTATTTGCGTCACAACTTGTTCTGAATATTTAGTATAAGTTTTCTTCGTCTGCTGATGCTGTTCTTCTGGAACTGGAATAAATGTCAATGTCATCAGTGAAGCGTAAATGTCGACGAAGAAGAGAAAAGGGTCAGGCTATTAATCGACGGAAATAAAGCAGAGAAGCAGTGAAGATACAAACGAGTGATGCTATGCCTAAAATAGTATTCTGAGAAACTTTTCATTTGGGTTGGTATACCATCATCGAGGAAAAGTAAAAAATGTGATTATTATTAAATTATTCTCACAACTAAGCATGTATGTATATCATATAAACTATAGACTGTGTGTAATAATAAATATAATATCTAGTGCCTAAACTCATTTTCCCTTAGTCAGCATTTTTTAATATCCGGTGGAATGCGGGAGCGTTAAAGCGTGTACGCTAAAAATATTCAAATAATATGCTGTATTGCAAAAAAAGGAGCTAGTAGTGTGTAGTAGTGACTGAGGTGGAATTTAAATAAAATACAGAGACACCGTCAGGAAATATGTAGGCAGCAAAATGAATAATGAAGCAAAATGCGTTTAATGATTTTGACATTTTTGTTTAAAAAAAGAATAGGAAACAGAGCCAGTTTTGGTGAAAATGTGGCAAAGCCATTTTTGTGCTTTGAAGGTAAACCGACGCTTACAATATTTTGTACTATTTTGGGCAACCCTATCCATATAGACATCTCCTCACCATGTATTATCCTGACGTAGAGAAAATCCTGCTAACAACGAAACTGAAACCGTAACATCATTTTGTTCACAATTCCATTTGCAGTCATAAATCAATCAATACAACCAATAATCATGTTTAATTATCAAAGCAGAGGTCTGTGATTTTCATAAAAGCATTTTTTTGTGCTCTGATGATAGCATGCTCTGCGTTATCAAGTAGCAGTTTATTCGCTTTTAATAAAAATGCAGGTTTAAAGCTTTCTTCTTTTCAATACAACGCGTCATTAGTGACATTGCAAAAGTAATAGGTCTGCATACAAGCGTATAGTCTATCTGCAATACCAATCTCAAAAGTTGGCATTTTTTGTAACGGTTGTCTGTACTTTGTTTATAGTGCCTTTATCCCACACAACTTATAATAAAAATCTGTCTCAAAAATTAGTTTTGTCGGTACAAGCTACGCAGAGATTTTTATCGTAATTTCGTGCAAGTACAAATAGTATAGCTAACCAACTTTCTAGATAATGGCTAAGCGTGTGCCTTGTGTAATAACATAAATTGAAAAATGATATGAAAGTTAGAAAGAGAGCTTGAATGATAGCACACACAATACACAGTCATTAAATTGTCGTATCGTATATCACACACACAAAAACAACCCATCACAGAATAAAAGACACAGGCACTACGGCAGAGTGATATTTTGATCAAGTTGTCATTCATTCCTTCTCTGAGCCTGTCATTTTCATTTTGTGTTTGCAAGCTAAACCTAATTACAGGTCAGCGGAAAACGAAAGAAAAAAAAATTGCAAATTGTGTGTACATTTTTTTCTGGTTTTGATTACTACGCACAGATAAGCTCAAGGTGGCAATAAAGAGTTACTGGGTTTAACTTCAAATCACACTCTGGTGTTATTTGTATGAAAAAAATATTTTTATGAAGTTCAAAGTATAATAATATGCGCTTGTCTAATTCTATTCTGTATTGTACCATTGAACATTTCAAATTGCAAAGGAAATTACCTACTATAAAATTATAGTGCTAAAAATTAACGAAAAAATGCAAGAAATTATATTTTTACAGCTTTGCTTTGAATTACCCAGAGCGGAATATAAGACCGCTTTTAAACAAGCTTGTGTAAAAGAAGCCGTTGTAAGTTTTGATGCGCCAATAAAACCAAAGAAAAATGCTTACCAAGTGGTGGTACACGTTGTTGTCGGCAATAATTAAGCTGTCATTAAAACCAGCATGTCAAAACACTTTGCTGTGTGCTGATGAATCACGAAATCACGAATTCCACCGGTGGTTAATGTGTCTAATGTCTAGTCTAGAATAGAATCGATGTGAATGTTGACGAAAAGGAAGAAAGAAATGCTTTATAATTGAATAGGATTATTGTTGAATGTTGACTGACGTGACGCACAGAAATGAAATTATAACCAAAAGAAATCCGTAAAATCTTGAAGAGTCAAGCGCACAATTAAGTACTAAAAACGAGACAAGTTGGATTTGCGTTCAAATTGCGTTCTTGGCTAAATCACCGATCACTCAGAAAGAAGAGCCAAGAAAGAGTTTTTAGTTATGGGCATGGACAAGAAAATGCATGCGACGAAAATGGGAACATGGGTAATTACTTGGTACTGATTTATGGAGAATCTCTGTCTACAGGAATGTCGATGGTGCTCCAGTGGAATAATTGCTTGTATAACTATTCAGTACTAAAACCCAAGATGTGATCTGCGTTACACATTCAATGACTCAAATTCGCATGCTTAGTCATTCAATAGCAGGTAGTAAAAAACGCTGCACTGATTTTCACAGATTTTCTTAGAAATCCTTGCACATTCAAGCTAATATGCTTTACATGGAAATTCCGTGCAAAAGATAGTGCTCACGACTATTACGTTGGTGACACTGACACTCGTGGACTCACGAATTCTATCCCCTAAAATTCCCAGAGAATATCTCGCATTTCATAAAAGAAGGGTAGAAAAATTTCACATTTTCGCTATTTCAACTTTAAATCATAAATTTTTACTGGCACACACAGAACTTCAGAAGAACAACAACACAGTAATAAACTTTACAACCTGAAGCGTTTCGCGTTTCTACCCAATGACTTTCGAAAAAGGACACACAGTTAAGTAGCAATATTGCATACGAGAAAATAGAGCGTAAGGCTTGTTTAATACAGTGACGCTTTACAATTCACGTCTATCTCTCGGATATGAGAACAGGATGCCCACTACTCTTCTTCTGCTACCATTCTGACAGACTGACACCACACTACTGATCATCAGTGGCGAAAAAATTGGCTGTGAAGCATATAAAATCCTGGGATATTCAATGACCGTGACACTGACATTCAAATATGCTTTTTCAGTTTATTTCAAAGCTGACCATTCATTGTGGCCAAAAGTATTATAAGCATGTATATTCAGAATGCAAAATCTGATGGTTATCTTTTGCCATCATGATCATGTTCTTGATATTGTTGTCCATATAAAAATGTACACTGTTGTGTTCTGCCATTCTCCATTCCCCATCATCCCCGTCTATCTAGTTTTTTTAGACTTTGGACATGATTTAGAATCTAGTTGTGCATGCAACAACGTCACTTTATATGAGGGCATCAGCGCTATATTATTTATGGTTGTTTGCAATCACTACGCTTGCACTTCACACAAGTCCAGAGATGAACAATGGGTAGCAAAAGCTGCGAAACGGGTACGGGTACAAAATAAGACCAGAGAAACAAAAAATGTGTACACCAATCCAATCCAGTCAAGGTGAATGGATACTCATTCATTTGGCTACTCACTTGTAAAAAGCTTTATGCTGGCTTTGTTGCTTCTGGTCCAGTTTGAATCGAATTGAAAAGATGCTTTCATTTCATACCATGTATACACATTCATTATAATTGCAGGTAATAAATTTGTACGAGCTTAGAGCGAAGCTTGTCCGTAAATCAAATCAGCAATGAAGTTACATGGAGGAACAATTATTATGTGGCAGAAATATAAAAATGATGATGTGGGATGCATTTTTTAAGGTTTTTTTTGTACAGGCACACAGCATAATATTGAATTGTGTTTGTACTTTCGAAAAAGTCTAATAATAATAGTGTACAGAGTACAGGTGCTTTGTACAAAGGATGAATAGACATTCAGCCATTTTTCAATAAAAATGGATAGGGGCCACACGTGCACAAGAGGAAAATGAAATATACTTTTGATGAGCACAATAATAACCTGAAAGATATCTCTTCTTTTTCTATTGCAAATCTAGTATGTAAATTTGCATTACAATTGCTTATTATGAGCATTTATCACTAGCACCATCAACTAATGTACTGTTAAATAGGGACAATGCCACCAGAAATATATTGCCTACTTGACTAGTGTAATGAATGACAATTACAGTTAAAGCCATTTATTTAAAAATGTTTAAAATATATGAGTCATCAGTCATGAAAAAGATGCTCAGAATAAAATGGAACTTCTTCAGGTTTAACAATGAATATGTCTCCATTTTCCATTGTTGATTGTTACAAACGTCAAGTTTATAGCCAATCCTTCACGGTCGGATGGACATCAAAAACAAGCCATTTATTTATTGCACACCACACAGAGACAGGGTATAAAAGGTATGAAATGGCTAATAGCTACAAACACACATCTCATTTTTGCAAATTGATTTGCATAATGTATAAAAAAAATCAAGATTTATAAAAGTGGCTCTTGTAGCAAACCTACAACCTACGTGAGAATAAGAATGAAAAGTATGCTTTAATAATGGGCTAGTAATATCAAGTTACTACTGGTTTACTACTAAAGCCCATCTTCACGAGTTTCAAGACACTTTAGCCAAAATGTGAATTTGCATGATTCACAATAAATAATATTAAGCAGCCTTCCTTATTGTTCGAGATCATTACTAGAGGATCATATCGTCATTATCAGTATCCTCCCCGTTTCTCACTATGTCCAGCGTTTTCTATAAAAAACTTGGCATAAAAATGACAAGAAGGCATAATTGGCTTCCAGTGAATAATCCACCCGAGTACAAGAATGCTTGGTTTGTTGATGATAATGATGAGTCAAGTGAAGGACAAAGAAACTAAACATCATGTAAAGATGAAAGGCAAGTTTGTTAGGCTTTTTGCTTTGTAGTAGCTTCTATATAAATTATATCGGTGCGGTTGTTCGGTGCATTATAATAAAGCACAAAAAACTCTCTTTTTGATTATGATATAATAACCCCATGTACCTCTTCACTTTCTAAACTAAACATTACTTGTTCAAGGTTGTAATCGAAAAAAAGGACGGAGAGCTAGAAGAAGATTGCAATCAATTTCGTGGCTATTTTTTAATGATCTCACATACTTGGCTTTTTGTACCGTGTGCATGGCTATGCAATAACTCCTCCCCGGGCAGCGCAGCGTCGGCTTCATGCAAGTTGTAAAAAAGATGCATATTAAGCGCTGAAAGGTCTCTGTGGTGCTATTCCGATCCTCCCTTGTGCATTTTTACAAATGTTTTTTACGTGCTTGATCATTTATGGAACAACATCATTAGCATTTTTGGGTTGTAAAGTATGTGATGATGAACATAAAAATTCCCACTTTTTTCACAAGTTTTTAGTGATTGTTGTACTTGTTTTTATTAAAAAAGCGTTATAATATGTTATCTTTTATGATTTTTTATTTCTTTCGAGAGTTGGATCCCTTAGCCTGGCTTCTAGTATCCTGTTCTCCTTTTGCATTTGGGTAATATCTGCTCGTAACCTTTTCAACTTGTCCTCTACGCTTTTCCCCTTTTCCAGCTCGAGCTTATCTTCTAGGTCACGACTTTGTCGACGAAGGTTACCAGCTTCCTCCAGAGTATTGATGATTTTGGAAAAGTCAGAGTGGATAGCTACCAGGAGTTTGTAGGACTGGGCTACGTTCTTGTCCTTTTCTGCGTCCTGCACGTGCACAATCAATTGAATTGTTAAAGAGAATGCAGGAGAAATTATACATAAAATATTAAATGAGAATGCAAACCTTAAATATTAACTCGTCGGCAACTGCAAACGTTCTATCCAAACGTCCACTCAAAGTATTAATGTCTTTCTGAATCTGCTTGGTATCCTGAAGAACTTTTTTAATTTCTCTTTTCTGTTTCTTGATGTTTCCTATAATTTCTGTAATTCGTCTGGTATACGAAGACCTGTAAAAAAGTCAAGAAAATTTAGCTTTATATGTTATTTCCTTCATTTTCAATAATTTTCAAATGGTAAGTGAAACAAACCTGTTAAGATCTTTGGACATTTTTTCATATTCTGTTAAAAGTTTAGCGTAGGTTGCCTCCTTCAGTTTAGCTTCTTGGCCCATTTCCTTGAGTTGGGATTTTAATGACTTGATTTCATCTCTTGCTCGGACCACCTCAGACTATAAAGATTAAAGCAAGCAATTAGAAAATAAATGAAATTCTAGTTATCACATTGTGATAATCACAATTATAAAGAAAGCATTATCATACATCGCCTGTAATTCCTGCTTCCTGTTTACTTCTGATTTGTTCCACCAACGGTTTTCGATGCGTTTCCCACTGCGTGGACAACTTCAACAGCTTTTCCACCTGTGTTTGTACCGCTGCCTTTAACTTCTCAAGACCATTCTCATCCCCACTGATAAGTTGATGTGTTTTTCTTCTTCTCTCTAGCAGCTTTTCCCTTTCTGGTAACTCTTGTTTCAGTCGGGCTATTTCATTTTTTATTGCATTGATTTTCTGGTTCATTTCTAGCAAGTCC
Organism: Entomobrya proxima; assembly: GCA_029691765.1. Lineage (NCBI taxonomy): Eukaryota > Metazoa > Arthropoda > Collembola > Entomobryomorpha > Entomobryidae > Entomobrya > Entomobrya proxima. Next base: position 520,670 of record CM056168.1, read on the forward strand.
TTTTGTTTCTGCTGCAGGGTCACTGCCTTATTCTGGGAGTCTTCTTGTAACGCCTTTAGTTTTTCAGCGGCTTCTGCAGCAGCTCGTCTTTCCTCCGCTTCAGCTTCTAAAGCTGCCTTCTCCTCGTCTGTTGGCACTTTTGAAAGATTCGGTTTCTGAGCTAAGGGCGGTTTCACTTTGGGCTTTTCTGCAATTGCAGGCTTCACAGGTTTGGATGGAATGACTTCTTCTTTCTTCTCCTCCACAACGAGAGGTTGATCAGGATCACCAAAATCGTCATCATCCTCCTCTTCGTCCACGTCCACAATTGGCTTGATCCTCAACTCGTCATTGGGATTTTCCTCCGTGGCAGGTTTTCTGTATTTTTCCCTTTGCCTGGAAAAGGTTAGCTCGGCTAAATGACTAGCGTAAAACTTTAAGGTTTCTGCAAAAACACAAAAAACGATGGTTAGAAATCACTCATGATAAACCATAAAGCAAACTATTTCTAGATTTTTTAAACCTTTAGGCAACGTGTTAATGTCAACTGCAGCTGGAAGTCGTATCCCATCCACTTCAATCCCATTTCCAAACGCATTTTCACTCTCTTCCGTGTCATTTTTCTCCTCCTCACTTAATATCCTAGAACGCTGGGCAATTTTCGACTGCAACGAGTCAATTTGGTCCCCAATATCTGCCTCCCGAGGAAGTTTTTCCACCACAAATATTAGCACTTTTCTGGTATCCGCTTCCGTAGGGTACAGCAGCGATTGGCATTCAATTTCCTCCGTGTATCCCATATCCTACATTACAAAATCCATTCCAAATCAATCACAATCTTCAGAAAACTCAAAAAACCACAATAAAATGATGCTGCACAAAAACACACCGTTAATATTTGAGCTACTTGCTGCGCCACCTTAAACCTATTGGACATGGGCATTTTACTGTCATAACTAGGCAGCTCCAGGTCATCCGAACGGATCAAGCTCAGACATTTCAGCACGCAATGGATTAACTGCTGGGAATTCAGGTCGGAAATCTTGGAGTCCACATCACTGCAGTTAAAAAAAGCAATCATGACAAATCTTTCAATCAATTAACCAACATAATTAACAATTAATTAACTTACCACCCAATCTGCTTCAGCGTATAAATTAATATCCCGTCCACCTCCTCCATGGTCAATTCCCTAAATAAATTATTGCTTATTTTCCCAGGAACACTCTAACTTTTCAACTGCTAACTGCCCACCATTTAAAAGCTTACAAGTTTTAAAGATGGTCAATCGTCAACGCTTTTAAAAGCACTGCTGCATCGCTGCTGTTGACACTTGACACTGCTGAGGTGTTTGGAACTTGCCAACTGTCAGCCGTCAGCATGAACTCATCTGCTCTCCCGTTTTTTGTTTACCAACTTTGTATTGAGTGCTCAGCGGACGGATCAGGTGAACGGCCAACGTGAGATGAGCCGTCTTTGTACGTCCGCATGTGGCATCTGCTGCATTTTGGAACCGATTTCGGGAAAATTGCATGAAATTTGTTGGGAAATTTGCAGGGTAACTTCCGGTCTCTAATTTATTTAAATAGTTTAGTTTGTTTTTTAATTAATTAATTAGTTTGGTAAGAAAGTGAAATGGATAGAGAGGAAAGGAGAAGAAGGACGGAGGATGATTTGGATGGCGAGCAAGAGGAGGATTTTAGTCCGACGACGGGGGATGACGATGGAAGTACTGAGGAGGATGACGAAGAGGAGGAGGAGGAGGATGATGACGTGGATTTGGAGGAGGAGGAAGGAATGTGGAGGCACCTGCAGAGAAATTTGGACGTGGAAAGACAAGCGGGGGTTAAGGATGATCAGAGGAGACCGGAAAGAAGGAGTAGACGTTATAGCTTGCCCACTGAGGAGGATGACACTGGCAGCGTTAGTAGTGTGGACTTGGACGAGAAAAAGGAGGACAGAAAGTTGTACCGGAAGGAGGAGGTGGATACAACGTCTCTATCAAGTCATGGAAGACGGAAAAGTTTAAAGGCGGAACAAGCCCTGAAAAAGGTGCGAAGAAGACTTAGACACAGTTTGGATGGCACCAAGGGTCGTACTTGGTTTGGCATTAGTAAGGAGAACATTCTGAGACAGAAGCTGCCCATTTTGTGGCAACCGATTTGGAATGGGAACACGGCAGGAAGGCTGCTGTTGGTTTTGGCTATATTTACCTTGCCGTTAGCACTTTATCTGTTTTTTACTCAGTTGGCAGCCACAGAGTTCAAGTTTAGTTTTGGGGAGGAGTGTAAAAGCTCCAGGAATTATTTGAGGTTGATTAGAAAGCTGTGTGTGTTCTGTGGAGGGAATCTGAATCCACATTGTAGCAAGTTGATTATGATTCAGGAGGATATGGACCTGCCCGTTTTTGTGTATTATGAGTTGGAGGGCATTCATCAGAATCATAGGATGGTGGCCAAGGGCTATGATGATTCTCAGCTTATAGGCAATATTTTCACGGGAAATGGGAAGCCGAGGGAACCGGGGGAAAATTGTGGAGATTATTCTCGTGGTATGAATTACATGAGATTGATTGATTAGCAAATTAACTAAAAGATTTTACTAAAATGCTCTTTTTCTTTATTGCAGATAAAGATGGCAAGATTTACTTTCCCTGTGGAGTGCTAGCTAATGCAATGTACAATGACGAGTTTGCCCTGCTAACGGACAAAGGAGTTGAAGTACCCATGAGATCACACGGGATTGCTATGAGTGCGTTGAAATACTTTAGGTTTCAGAATCCGCCCGGTGTGACATCGACCAACTACCATTTGAAAGCGGCTTTTAGAAACAATTTTGTCAAGCCACGAGGTAAAGCTATAGCCGTTTTTATAAGCAGTTAGATTTTTTAGATTCTAGTTTAGTTCGTTTTTTCTTATAGATTGGACTATGGAAATGTGGGATAAATGGTGGAAGGATGGAGGAATGGAAAACGAGAGGTTTATCAATTGGATGAATCCTGCCCCTCTGGCGCAATTTAGGAAACTGTACGCTGTGATAGACTCTGTTCCGGAGTGTTCCCCGGGAATTTTTTGCAAAGGGAACTACACATTGAATATTGAATATCGTAAGCTTTGAACAAACTTTGCTAAACAAGCAATTAAACTTAAACTAGAAGAATTTAAGCCTTCAGTTGATTCCTTTTTTTAGGTTATGACATTGAAAAGTATGGCACAGACGCCAATAAAGCCTTTGTCCTGGCTACTACATCCCACCTAGGCGGTCAGAATTACGGTTTACCTCTCATGGTTGCTATTATCGGTTGCGTAGAACTGTTACTGGGACTGCTGCTGGTACAACTTGACAAGTTTTATAATGACATAATTCAGGAAATAGAGGAATTTGAGGTTTACATGAGCCAGCGTCATGCCAGACTGAATGCAGAGAAGCAAGAGGAATTGGACAGGGTGGAAGGTGCTACAGACATTAGAAAAGTGCCTGCAGAAGCCGGTGTGGACCCCATTGCTAGTCAATCTACTACTTCGATAGTGACCACACTTCCGATTACTACTGAGGATGATTCTGAGCCCGTTCCTGGAACAAGTACCGCCAGTGGCACTAGTGGCACCAGTAGACCAGCCACAACTATTACATCATCAGCTCCTGAAGGTAGCTTTAGTTTTTTAGAGGTTAGCATTTTGCGTGACACGAAAGACAAGTAATGAAAGTAAAAATTGTATACTAATAAGCTTATTTTTTATATTATCTTAACAGATTTAACAACTCTGTTTCACAGTAAACATCCCCCTGTAGTAAATTCCACTGAAGCGTTCCCCGAAGACTACTTTGACATTTTTAACTGGACTACTGATATGTACACAACGACAGAAGAGGAGGAACAAACTACGGGGGAAAGTGACACGGGTAGTTTTACTTCCGTTAAAAGCATGGTGTTCAGTGCGGCAGAGGATAGCTCACCGGAAAGGACAAGTGACAGTACAAGTGACCTGCGTCAACGACACCCACCACCACCAAGCTCGTGAAACGAACCTTTATGAAATTATCAGACTGAAAAAATAAATGTGTGCCAAAAAAATCCAACTCGTGATACAGTACTCGTGATAGTGACATTCATTTTTCTAAATGCCAAATAGCTCTCTACAGACTTTGAGTGACATTTTTCCTGGCAAATAAGCAAAATGTCAAGTAAAAAATCCGATTTTTTCCTGTACAACAGCAGTATCATGGTTTTTATCCTGACTTTTGTAAAATATCTCAGAATGCCCCACAAGTTCAGTATAGCACATTCTACGTGATCTCTACTTCGTTTTGTAAATTAGTTACAGGAAATTTTTATTATCCAGCAAATAGCTCATAAAATACATTTTTTATAGTTTTAGAAAATGCTGAAAATCTCACGTAGTTAATTAACTTTGTAATTAAATTAAATTATTCACGCATGCACTTTCCTAAAGGTGTGTGCAATGTGTGCCACATACGCATACACACGTATGCCAGCATGCTATCAAAAGTTGTATCCTTCTTTACCACTTGGTATTCTTTTTGTGAAGGATATAACTCCATTCTGTTGTACTAAGGAATATCCCATTTCTGTCTTTTTTTCGTGTAATTTGGCCTTTTAAGTTAAATGTTAGTGTGTGTATGCTGCATACTGAATCAATGTAAATGTAATACTTTTGTAGGTTATTGTGTGTAGATACGTGTGGTAAATAATATATTATGGTGTTGGTAGTGTGTTAGTGCTTGCAAGAAGCATATATATTTTTGCAATTTTTTTTACACTACCCAACTACCTATTTTTTCCCTAGAAAATAGAAAAAAATGAGTCATAAATTTTGCACAAAGCCTTTTGTGTGTGTGGAAGGATTTGGAACTGGAAACTTTTTGGAAGGGATAAGGAAGTGAATTGGAAATTGGATGGAACTGCTGGAACCTGAACTAGCTGAATGAAAAGGGATGGAAATTAAGTGAAAAGTTAGTAATCAGCTGCTACTCTTTTAAAGCTGTTTACAAACAGAAAGGGTACTTGGTATCTTCTGTGTGCTTTGAGTGCATTTAGGCTTTGAGTTAATTAACTGTTTGTTAAAGAAATGTGAATAATGCAAGATAGTTAGCTGTGTAAATTTATTTTGGAGGGAGGAAGAAGCAATGGTGAAATCCTTCAGGGAGTGTTTTGCTACACGCTGGACTAATTTTAGGAGTGGTGGTGGTTCAGTTTTAAGAGTCTGTGATTGCTTAGGTTTTATACAGTAGATAAGGGTTCTGTAAGTTCCTTTGACAAAATAACTGCCTTTAAAATGGAGGTTTCCAATGGAGGGCCCAATCCCAATACGGAGCCTAAGGAGTCCAAAAAGCCTTCAAGTAAGCTTTTGAAAGGTTTTAAGCTCTTTAATGAGTTGGATTGGAGTGCTAATGGTTGGTTTTGATTTTGTTCTGTAGATTCCGCATTTAAACAACAGAGACTAACGGCCTGGCAGCCCATTTTAACTGCCGGAACAGTATTACCCACTTTCTTCGTTATAGGCATTCTCTTCATCCCCGTTGGAATTGGGCTGTGGTTCTTTTCCGAGAATGTGAGGGAGATCACCATTCCATACACAACCTGTCAGGCACTGGGCGACAGGGAGAATCGCACGTGTGCAGAGTTAATCCAGAGAGCAAATTATACAGAAACGTGTCAGTGTGAGGTTTCCTTCACGTTGGACACACAATTTAGTGTAAGGATCCTAACTACTGAGCATGTTTAGAAACTGCAATAAAGCAATTAAAGTTTAATTGAAATTACTATTTTCTATTTTACAGCCAAAAGTTTTTATGTACTACGCGCTAACCAACTTTTATCAAAATCATCGAAGATACGTCAAGTCACGAGATGATAGTCAACTGTGGGGGGAGATTGGTGGGACGCCCAACTCGGATTGTGCTCCCTTTGCGTACAGTATGTTCTTTAAATGTCATATAATTTTAAACACTAAAAAGTAGACAAATTCTTTCAAAGTATCTTTGCTTTTGGAATGGTAAACTTTATGGGTCCTCTTGATGGTAAAATATTAAGCTGGTAATGTTAATCTTTTAACTTATTATTATGCTGAGCATGTATTTCTATCCATTTCAGACGCAACTAACACGCTCACTCCTGATCAATATTTCAAATTTTCACCGGATAGTAAAACAGTTACTAGTATGCTTGTGTTAAAAATGTTAAACGCTTTACTAAAAAATAATTAATCGTCTTTCCAAGAAAATTATATTTTGTTCTAAATCCAGCACGTTTTAATATCTAGTAAGCTTTGCAGTTTGCTTGTTAGTCACTGTCACTAAACTAGTTAATTTCTAAAGCTTTGAAATGCTTTAAACCTTGCTGTTGTAGTAAAATTATAACTTTTTTAATCTTCACCTTACCTTTTTGGATACATTTGAATAGTGACCTGGTTTTAATTGTTGTGTGTTTTTGTATCTGTGTGTTTAGATGGGGAGATGAAGATTTATCCCTGTGGAGCAATAGCCAACTCCATGTTTACCGATGAAATCTCGCTCTTCTACCATCCTTCCGATGGAAAACCTCCCCAACCCGTGAGCTTGATTCGCAAAGGAATTGCTTGGGATTCGGATAAAAAGTTTAAGTTCCGAAATCCCCGAAATTATAGCAAGGGCTCGTCCATGTGGCAGGAGTTCACTAAGCCCAAGAATTGGAAAAAGAATCTCTGGGAATTGGATCCTGAGGATCCGGACAACAATGGGATTCAGAATGAAGATCTAATTGTGTGGATGCGCACAGCGGCACTGCCCAACTTTAGAAAGCTGTATAGAATTGTTAACGCCTCGGCGGATGGGTTTAGAGGAGGCCTGCCATCCGGAAATTATTCACTGAGAATCAATTACAGTAAGTTTGAAGAATAAAAGAGTAGAACTGTGCCAGGTTGAATATTGTGTGCTAATTTAATATTATGTGTGGTTTTTAGTGTATGAAGTGGAGTCATTTCACGGAACCAAGTCCATTGTTCTTTCTACAACGTCACTTCTCGGAGGGAAAAACCCGTTTCTAGGAATCTCATACATTGTCGTTGGCACAATCTGCCTGGTGCTTGGGGTCCTCTTCCTTTTCATACATATCAACTATGGAAAGAGGTAAATAAAACGTTAATAAATTCAACAACCATCACCTGACAGAACTGCTCTACAACTCAGTTATTAATTTTTTATAGCACGTGGGAAATGACAAATGTGGATCCGAGAACACCCTGGATTGCAAATTAGACTTTTTAAAGCTTTTTATCTACACTTTTATCGTTCACTGTTGCTGCACACGCCTATCTATTTGGTATACTGCTGCTGCGCTTTCTTTTTTACTAAACTTCAAAATTAAGCCTCTACCTCAACAACAACAACTTGGAAAGAAGAAAGCAAAGATATTATGAAAATGGAGGAAGATGGAACGGATATTGACTTATTGGCAAGAGCACGTTCAAAACTTTGAAAGAAATCTCTTTTCTCGTGATATTATCTATCTTACTAGTTGCTGTACCTATTTATGACCCAGAACAAGCCTATCTGTTTACCTTGAGGGTAACGTGAGACTGGGTCGTCTAATCATTAATAATTTATTTTACTCTTTTGGAATGATGGGAAACAACCTGCTGCCTTGTTTTAATTTGAAAGGAAAGGTGTTTTTATGCATTTAACTAGAATAATCTTGAAATGTTCACTGTCCAAACTGTCAATTAACTTTTGTTTAAAAGAAATGCAATTAATTTAAACTTGTATTTATGCTAGTCGAGGTAACAAGCAGGATGATAAATGACGAAATGCTACTTGAAGCATCCATGCACTTATTACAAACTAAGCAATTTTTATGTTTTAGCATGAATTCTAATTCTAGTATTGTACGCGTAGTACTTCTTGTGGAAACTAATGAGCATTGTAAAGATAGCAATCAGTAAGTTTAAACTTTTAACCTTAAAAAACTGAAACTGTACATGATTAAGCGATATAAAGTAGGTATATAAATGGTGCTGACATTTTTATTATTATAATTTGTAAATTTTAAGAACTCGCCATTAAAAATATATTAACTGTAGGGTTTTCACTTATGCTGACGAAGATGATACAACACGAAAAAAACCTGTTCATTTATAATAATTACTCTCTTTATGATTATGTATTAAAAAAGAAAGTTAACTTTAATTTTTTGGAATGAAATGCATAAAAATATTCTTTGTAGAAAAAAAGTTTTATTTAGTTTATTAAAAAAATGATCGTTCGTTTGTAAAATAATTTAGAGTTTAAATTTCTTTGCGGATAAACTATTTCTATCTAGCGTGTCCGCCGATTTTTTCCGTTTGGCTATTTTGTCAATGTGGGAGTTGGCGCTTTCCTGCAGTTTTGAAAAGAAGGCTTTGGAGGATTTGAGCTCCTTGGAGTTCTGATTGCTGGTGGAGTAGCTAAAGCCCCCTCCAGAAGCGGCTTCTGCTGCTTTCATTTTCTTTTGTTGAGATTTTACAATGCCTTCGGCTAGTTTGATGTTGCGTAGGCCGAGACCCTTTTGTCGGGCCTTTTCCTCTTGGAGGAGGCGCTTTAGATGCTGCTTCTTCTTTTTCTTTCTTCGTTCACGTTTCCGGTCGGTGTCGGATCTTTCTTCTTTGCCTTTGATGGCACCCTTGGCGTGATCTAGAATTTTAAAAAAAGCATTTTTAAAGAACCTGAAATGAACTCTGTACCTGTTTCATACTTAAAAGTTGGGTCAGAAACGAGGAATTCCAGATTTTTCGTCAAGTTGTATCGGATCATGAGGATGTCATCATGATTTTCAAGTAAGGGACTATGAAAACTAGAGGTGTTTTGACTTACCCTGAATTTCTTGAGGAGCCAACATATTTGCATCGCTGACACTAACCCCAGCAGTTTCTTCAATTGAGATGGAAGGCATGTTGCTGACAATTTTCACGTCGGCCTTGGGCTAAAATAGACAAAAATATATGGAATTAGCAAAGCCATTTTTCTTTCCTTAAGAATTCTCTTAATCCTAGGTGGGTTATCAAGTGCAAACTTATCAGCAACGAGGAATTCCGAAAATTGTTTCATCAGCAATTGGTATGAACGGAGTTATCATCATAGTTTGAGCACTTTTTGTTGGAAAAGAATTTTTATAGTTTTCTTGTTAACTTACCGGTTTTGGAGTGAAATGGAAGTGGGATAAAGCATCCAACTTTTGGAACAAAGTTTGCAGCTCCTTTCGGATTTGAGTGTGCTCCTCGGGTTCCTTTTCTTCCGTTTCGCCCTCCTCGGCTCGTTTTTTCTCTAGATATTCCTATTTTTAAAGAAAAAGAAACAAAAATTAGTTAAAAGTGCAAAAAGCTACTACTGCTTCCCAAAGATTATTCACGTACCTGCTCATATATTTCGGCCAAACTGGCTTTACTTTTCTCAGCGTCCAGCACCAGGCGTTTTTTGTACTCGCGAGGATCCTCAATGGGTCTGACCTTTCGCTGAACATCGTCCCAAGCACCGTCCTTTATTCGCTGTAGAATGACATCCTCAAGTTTCAGGGTGGTTTCAACCGTGATTTCTGGGGCTGAACGAGACAAAATTAAAAAGAAAATTTTAGTGTTTTATTACAAGAAAGATGAACGAATAACATTTTTTGCAGCTTTGCAATCAGTAACGAGGAATTCCATGTTTAATCTTCAAGAATTTTCTGATCAAAATGGATTTGTCATCATTTCAAGAAAAAAGCTTTCATGCTTTCTTAAAAGTAACTTTTTTACCTGGTCTGATTAAATGGTCATAGACAAGGTGCTCTTCCAACAGCGCATTTTCAGGTCTACTTTCTGCAGTGGCTTCTCCCATTAACCGCCACGACTTTGGTTGCAGGGCTTCGTTTTCTATTTCTGTGATACTTTCTTCAATCTTCTTCTTCCGCTTTTCAAATGAAGACAACGTTTCATTGATTTTCTTTCCTAGTTCTTTTACCTCGCTTGACACTTCCTTGCTACTTTCATCCTTATCTTCTGCTTCATCATCATCCTCCTCGTCGTCGTCGTCTTCATTTTCCTCTAGATTAAACCTCACAGATTTTCCCATGTCAAAAGAAGGTTTCTCTTCCTCGTCATCTTCTGAATTCTCATCTTGTTCTGATTGTTTATCTGCAAGATTATCACCATCCTTCCCTCCTTCCAACGGGGGATCGAAAAAGTCTTGATAAAAGTACTCCGCTTCCTGTTTCTCTCCTTCGTCCTCCTCACTGGACAGACTTTCAAACAAGTCTATACTGTCCTCGTCATCCTCCTCCTCATCTTCATTATCTTCTTTCAACTCCCCAGAACGCTTAGCCTCTTCCTTTTCCATTTCCGCCTCAACTTGCTCAATATGCTCCGTCATTTGAGCCAAGCTAAAAAACTGGTCATCCACCACACTTTTGGGATACTGCTTTCCTTCCAAGGCCTTCTGCTTTCTCATTTTCCTGTACTTTTCATCCGACTCGAAGAAATCGGAATCCTCCTCTTCCTCCTCACTATTCACCGCAATCCGGGTACCATTCTCCTCCGCCTCCTCGTCCGAAGACGCCAATCCCAAATCCGAGGAGTCCCCTTCCTGCTGCTGTTCCAGTGGTGACCTTTTCTGATAAGCTAATAGTTTAGACACAGAAGTCACCAGAGTATCATGCATCAACCCATTCTGAAGTTCCAACTCCTCCCAAATCTGATCCTCGTCAAAGTTGTCAGTTATCAAGGTTGGCACTGGAGCCTCCGCCTTGGACACCCTACCAAGCAGTCTATTCTTCTTTTTCTTCTTCTTCTTCCCAGAAATAGGAACCTTCAGCAAATCCGTTTGGAGCCCCAGCGGGTCCTCAAGGGACTCCTTATTTTCACAGGACTTGGTCAGGTCATACAGGTTCTTCAACAGGTCCAGGCTCAAAATCGAGATTTTCTGGTTAACCCTGCAAACAAATCATACAAAATTATAAACCAATCAATAAAACAATCCATCAATTAACTCCAAAAAGCCAACTTACATTAAAAAATCCTCTGGCTGGAACATGTCAGGTTTTAGTACTTCGGTCAACCGACTACTCCCACCCTCCCCCACCACTTTCGTCGGGCTTTTTAGTCGCTTGTTCATCTTAACCAAGTTTAAATCATCCTCTGACTAATTAATTAACTAAAAATGATTAAATTTCAGCGAACAGCCGAACCGAAATTATTGCGTGCACAGTGCACCGTGTACCCTGCCATGCTTTGAGCTTGGAAATGGGTTTGGTGCACGTGCTTTGGCGGAGTGGCAACTTGCCCCAATGGTGATCGCGGCTGGTTTGGTTATCAGCTGCTTGTACAATAGATCGTCATTTGGGTGCTTTGACAAAACTGTGACCAGTGACCATTTAATTAGTTAATTGTGCCACAATTATTGTGGACACCGGGATAACTGACGAGTTGACCTAGAGGCCAATGAGCTTGAGGGGATTCCGAAGGAAAAACGGTATGGGAGGAAATTCCAGTCGACGAAGCAGGACTGAGGAGAAGCGAGAGGTTGAGCAGGTACCTGAGCAGGGGAATGGGAATGCGGCGGGGAAAGAGAATGAAGGTGCTTTTTCGGTGGCTTTTGGACAAGACGGGGAGTCTGGAGGAGGAAAAAAGGAGAAGGAGGATGTCAAGAAAATGACAGGCTTTGATAAGGCGGAGTTGCAGGAAAAGAGACGCAGGGAGGCGTTGGAGTCGCAGAGACAGTAAGATTTTGGGCTAATTAAATGATTTTATGAAGGTTGATTGCAACGCTGATATTTTGGTTTTGTAGACGAAGAGATGAAATCCTGGACAAGATCAGAGAGCTGGAAGAGTACGCGTTTAGTGACAGTGACACGGAAGAGGAAATGGACTTTGCAGCGTTGGTCACAATTAGACACCAAACCTTTGGGGAGATTTTCGAGGAGGAGGGAGCTTTAGAGGCTTTAGAGAAAGAGGAATTGGAATTGGAAGCTACAACACCAGTATTGGAAGTTAAACATGACAGCAAGTCGAAAAAGCCAAGAAGAAGAAGAAATCGACATGGAAAAGGAGGTGAAGGCAGCGCTACTGATAAAATGGACGTTGTCAGTCCAGAACCTGTTCCTCATCAGGATCAGCAGAAAGCTGCTAGTGTTCATCCTCCAAGAAACCATAACAGACGACCAAGACATCGACCTGGTCCTTGTAAAGCAATGATGTCAGAATGGCTGCTGAAGAAACCGGAAGATTTTGAGGAGAATTGGATGGGCATACTGTGTCCAGAGGGGATGCGGGTTATAGTTATGGCTAGTCGTGTAAGTTTCTATATTTACTCGCTGATCTATATGACATGACAATAGGAATTTTATAGATTGTTTTACTTTTGTGTAGGGCAAAACTAAAATATTCTTCAAGGGTGATGAATACTTGGGAGAATATAAATCTCTATTGCCAGGCGGAAGTCCATACAACTATCGAAATAGTAAGGCGTACTTTCAAACCTGTGCATTTATAATCTATGAAGATTAATTGTAATAATTTGTGTAAATGTTTCAGCTACTACGAATAGGAATAGAGGAGTTACCATTTTGGATTGCATTTGGTCGGAGGTCAGTGAAACTTTCTATGTGCTGGATCTGATATGCTGGAATTCTCATTCTTGTGTCAACTGTGATGTAAGTTGTGATAGTTGTGAACATTTTTATTGGGAATACTAATTTGAGTACTCTTATGTTTTCGTTTTAGACGGACTATCGCCAGTTCTTCCTCACTTCCAAATTCGCCGAAAATCTAGAACTATTCGAACGTTCTCAAGCTAATCCCTTTCCCTACCAACCACTTCCATGTTTTCCCGCATCCGAACTATCGCTTGTTTTATGGTCCAGCGCTGCATTTCCTGAATTCATTGATGGCATCTGTTTTTTCCACAAGGAAGGTTTCTACGTTTCGGATGTGAATCCCCTCTGCTTGTGGATTCAACTTACTCAGGTAGAGCCCATTCTGGAAACCTCAGTTTCTCCGGAACTGCTAAGCAAACAAAAGAAAGTGAAAAATTTGAATGGTCGGAAGAAGCAGCAAATGAAAAAGCAACGGGAAGGTCAGGAGAGTCAAGAAATGGAGGTGGCCAATTTAGGTTAAACTTGGAACGAAAACTCCATTATCGCTTCCTGTATTAGGTTTATAGCTGCTTATTACGTTTACTAGATTTTTAAAGAGTTGAGAATAACTCTGTTGTGATTTTAATATTTTATGAAATGAAATAGATGTCTCTAGATGCAATAGTTAAAGGTATTATGAGTTATGCATTGTTACGTACGTATTTATTAAGTTAGTTATAGTTGTGCCAGTTTTCCTTGTGAAAATAAATTTGCATTGAACACGATGATAAACGTATTAAAAGTAAAATGTGCGCATTATTGCTCGTAAAAATAGTTTATGTAAGGTGCACACATTTTTTCCTTGAGTAAATTGTTTAATGGGCCACATTACTAGTTTGGATTAACACTTCCGTCATTTGGAATTTGGAAGCGTTTTCCAGTTTCCCATTTCAAAATAGTTTGGCAACGATGATGGTGGCATGAATCTAAAGAAGAATGTATTTAAAGTGCATTCAGCTCCAACCATGTCCATCCATGCATTCATTCATGACGCTAAGAAAAACGCATGAAATAAAAGTGCCCTAAAGACGCAATCAAGCAACTTAAGTTCATCTTTAAGTTCAAGAGGATACATACACGACATTTTTTGCTGATCTTTGATTTGATACAATGTGATGTGAATGCGTAGAAGGAAGCTTCTTCTTATGCTCTCATAAAAACGGAAAGGAAGATGCAGCACACAACCAACAACAAAAAATGAAGCCATTAACTGGTACGCTAGACTTTTATTTTGAACAAATAAGCATTTTGTTCATTTTGTGTTCTTAGGGGAACTTTATTTAAGCTCATGTGTGGATGTCACGATTATCAGTATCACTCCGCGGAGCAGAGTTCAATTCTATCAGCCGTAAAACCATAAAAACGGTGTAATTTCCCGTGATAGCTAATCCGGTGAAATGTGTGTGTCCAGAGAAAAAGTGCAGCAGCAACAGAGGGTGGCAGTGTATTACCACAGCAGGAAAAAACCACCCCTTGTACAACTCCCGACGTTAATAAAACCTCTTGTTACAAGGGAATTATACCACCTAGTCGCTTGCTCACCAAAAATGAAACACTTTTTTTACTATTGACTATATAATCTCGTCTTGTCTTTTTTCTGCGTGTAACGCACAGAGTTCGTTCCAGGGAGTAAAGAATCATATTATATGAAAAAACTTTCATTTTCATTTAGTTTTGTTGTAACAGCAGTGCAGTAGTAATAAAAATTTTGTGAAATGCACACTCACGCAGAAACTGGATTTTTTCCGTAATCAAACCAAAAACATTAACAAAGTTATTACCTAAATCCCACCGAGATGAGATAATAACCGTGGATGCGTTTTTTTAGCCTTTTGTGCGTGCATGTACCAAGTATACTTTGTTCAGCTTTTTTTCGGGGAAACCTGCATCTGTGTGCCCCACATCACATCGTATACGGTTTGCCACCGTGAAATTTCTAGAAAATTTCCTTCCCGTTTTTATGACATGCTTTTACTCTCTTTAAACCCATTTCCCATTGCATCTCTTTCCCTCTAGCCCCGTTGTTTTGTCATTATGTTTTTCCCTTTGATTGGGATCCTGGGAGAAATCCGGATTTTTACGGGTGTGCACTAAACTGCACTGCATTATTGAATGAGTGTGCAAGTAGTAAAAAATGTGCATGTAATGCACAACTTGCAACGGTAAAAACCCCGAAAATGCATCCTCCTGAATTCCCCCGGCCAATCAACCGGAAAGAGTCAAGGGCAAATTACCAAGTTTTTAGAGAGATGGTGATTGCGGTTAAAAATGAAATGTGATGAAGCGGTGAGTTGTGAAAATAATCCGAGAGTAAGTATGCTTTACATAAAACAAAATACTTGGAGGTTTTTCGGTGCTCAATAGTGCTCAGTGCTCATTGAAGCATTTGTGAGTCACCCTCAAACGCAAAAGCTGTGGCTTTTTCCATTCCATTCCAAGCAAAAATTATTGTATGGTGTGCTGAGGAGGGTTTGTGGCGAACAGAAATAGACAAACCCATTTTTATGCTCTAAATTTATTGGCTTGACTGACCGCTTGGGATTTTTTCAGGGGATTAGATTTGATTCGGTTTTTCTTTTTTGGTGGATTTCACACTTTTCCTTGCTCTGCATCTGTACAAACAAACAAGTCAACCCAAAGCCAAAGAGAGAACGACGTCAATGGGTCATCATAAAGAATGATTTTCCTCGTGCCGTTATATATAGAAGTACCGGGTGGTAATTTCGGTGGTGGTGAGGTGATCCGGGGAAAATTACATGCACTTTTGTACTTTAGAACAGGACATGGGTTTGGGGCAAAGTGCGACACTTGAGAAAAATTACCCGTTGTCGTTGTTCTCGTTATGATTATGTCGTCGAGACCACCTTGAACTCATAAATTTTACCTGATTCTGAAAAAATGCCCAATTTCAAAGATCAAATAAGTCGGAGACACGAATAAATCGCATTCCACAATCATCGGAGAAAGTATCATTTCTATTTATAAAAATAACTTTGACAAGACATTGACATTTCTCCGGTTTATAACGGTAAGGTCTAGACAAGAAAGGAAATTCCTGTTGGTCATTCGCATACGGACAACGATGCCGACATTATAACAGCTTTCGGTTTTTTAGGGATAGATATTCTGGTTCTTGTTGGGATGATACATGGTTACACCTGGATTAGTCACCCCGTTGGCAATTTCCACAAGCCACGCCACGCCATATTATGCAACGTCCGTAAAACAGTTCATTTTCCTCAGCACGCAACTAATCTCAAGTGACCAGCGTCAGTCCATAAAGTGCATGGCTGTAATATACCTCCCCACATCACATAATTAATTATAGCTTTCTGCTACCATAATATTTGGATAGCTATATGCCTTATGCTATATAGTTTCTGTGTGGAACATGAGCATTTTTCAAAGGGGTCGTCCCCAAATTGATTCCCAACAAAAAAACTAGAAATGGAGCTACGTAATTGCTTGTTTCGGGGAAGAAGATTACAAAGTTGGACTGCTGCTATTATATTTCGCACGTTCCACTTTGCATCATCAACATCAACAATCGGTGTACGAATTCATACGTATCGACCGACTAATTTCCATGTTTGTACATGTGGGCAGTATAGAACCATTACTACTTGAGTTTCTTTTTCAGTGGTTTCATTGTTGATATGTTGCTTGCACTACTTGAAAAATACAAGGCATAATTGCTAGTTTAAGTTGACTACCTACACGCCTGTGACGCATGAAAAAGGACCGAGGTCCAAGCGACCCTACGAAGTGTGTAGAAAATTCTTTTCCTTAAAAAGTTCATCTATAAAATTTAACTGGAAAGTTATTCAGGTAAAGTAATATGAAAATTAAAGCGAAAATAAACAAGTCGCAAGTAACCCCAGTTTGCTTTCATTTGGACTATATTTCGTACAATCTGAAATGTATGAAATATCCGAACATTGTAAACCGGAGATGTTCATGTCGTCAGAGTCCACGCTTGTTTTTCAGTTGCGTTCATTACTCTTTTAATTCTTTTTGCACTTTCTGTCCCTGTGTAAGATTTGTTCATTGCTTTTTGTTCGGATTGAAATAATTGAGTAGTTGTTGAGAGCAAGAGGCAGCATAGACGACTGCACTAACAAACCAAAAAATGGATATGAATATGCCCTGGGTATATACCTATAAAACAAGCAATTTTCCTTTTTTCTTCTCCCTCTGTGTATGGCTTTACTTGTTCATTTTGAAAAAGCTTATGTGTAGAATATCATGAAGAGCTGTATAATTTTATGCTTTTGTTGCCTTGTTTTTCCGAGAGAGACAGGAGTGGAGTAAAACTGTTATGTAATATGGTACGGAGGTGAGATGGTGGTGGTTCCTGAAAAAAATCCAACCATAATAAGTTTGATCACAATGCACACTCACAGAAAACGACTCCAAGCCAAGTGGAGGAAAAGAAGGAAGCACTTCACCCCAAACCTTTTTCAGTCAGTCGCATTTCGGCTTTGAGTGCTGAAACAACGCTAAACCGACTTTGTTCCGATTCTGAGTCTCTGACGATTACATCCAAGTGCATTTTGTGTGGTAAACTGTGAACTCTTTGTTCTCCGATTTGCTTTTAACAATTACTTATAATAATGCACTGCCTTCGAAAAAAGTTAAGACCTTTGCAAATTTCGAACTATACCAATAGGCTAGTTTCAAACTGTTTGAAAAAATAAGAATTTGTTTTAACGGACTATGTATTTATCTAATGGTCAGTATGGTTTCTTCTGCACTGGGAGTACTGATGGTTCAGTGCTGGACTTATCATGGCTTTATTCTCTTGGCAGTTGTATCCTCAGCAGTGGTGGTCAGGAGATTAGCATAAAGACAATAATAATTGTTTATTGTGTGGTTGTGCTCGGATTATTGGCAAACCACACAAATTACCTTGGTCTATCGACAGCATCATCTTTTCCATTGAAAAGTGGTTGAAAAGAACAGTTTTTTGTAATTGCATTGTTGTTCCATTGTTATTGCAAGTTTCCCTTTTGTCCATTTTCATTGTTGCCCGTGTGCAAAGTTCCTTTGTGCCTGTCCCCATTTTTACAAAAGACCCAAAGTTTTTCAAAGAAAGGAAGGAAACATGGCGGCGGAATTGATTAGCAGCACCAGGAGCGCCAGTACCTCCACCAAGTCATCTTCCTCGTCCTCCCTGTCATCATACCCGTCATCATTATCATCATCAGCATCGCGGTTGTCCTCGTCGTCCTCCTGTTCAATGGTCAGACGTACTAGACCCGTGATCAGCCTGAGGAGTGTGCGAATTAGCATTCTGTTTCTTGTGATATTTTTCTGTAGACTGACTGAAGCAACCTGGTGGTAAGTAAAATCACTTGAGTTACTAGTAGGTAGGTATAGGAATCCCCACACACCTTGAAAGATTTTAAGCGTTTTTTCTTAAAATGCCAACCCTATAATCCCTATCGCCAGATCCAGATCACAAATAAATCATTTTTGTTGGATTCCCTACTCAAATAATTTTGCCATTTTACTTGAAAAAATCTGCATTCTTAAAAAATAACCCGCATCATGCCATGCCACATGTCAGCTAGGCCACTTCAGTTTTTCATATTTTTTCAACCTGCTCTTATTGCAAAAATGAAGAGCACGTCCAACAAAAACGGTTGCTCGCTTTCTTAAGAATTTTTCCTTATGCTGGCATCTGAGCATCTTAAAAGTGTGAATTGATGAGCAGATGAAAGATTGACAAGGTGTGTGTCGGCAGAGAGTCAGGTATGTCAGTAGGAAACTTATTGGTGTTACAGATTATGTTCCTTCTCAGAGAATATATTTACGAGTTTCTTTAACACAAGCCGACATACCGACAGAAACAGAAAACAAAATTATCATTGAGCATATAATATCATGTACACGGAAGAAGGGAGTTGGGTTGAAAATAATTATTTTACCTTTAAGGAAAATATTTTGAATATGTGACTTGCTTGCAGCAGCAGGTATGCAGTGCATATAATATGTTAGCTCAGTTTGGTCATTAATCCCTCATCATCTCTCGATTTTCTTGTTCTGTTTCCTTGTACAAACAAAGATGATTATTTCCTATGAACTCTACAAGCAAGATGCATGATTTCCCGACAAAGTTTTTTAAAGTCAAATGAGCAAAGAAGAAGAGAAGGTCGGTGGTGGTAAAAAGTGCTAAAAAATATTATTCTGGGAAGCCCAAGGGAGGAATTCTGTACAAAAAGGTGAGAGGAGAATGACGGAAGAGATAAGACACACATTTACATGTACAAACAGAAAAAAAGCTACAAGTTCTAATGACATGTTTAGGAAAATATGGTGTAAAATGCGTTTGTATGGCTGGAAACTGACAAGCTAAGGCATTTGTTGGTTTTACACGAATACGAAACCAGAGAGGTGAAAATTGCCAGCGTGCCATGTTTTGAGTTTCGAGCATCAATTTATTTCTTCAGGATAACATACACAAATCTGACTTTTAGTACAAAAGCAAGTAAGTACAAGGTACACACTTCTTTGAGAAATCTAAAGTGGTTCACTAGCACTTTTTTTGCACTAAAAGTACAGTTTTATTACTTCTTGTACAAATTTTTTATTCCTTTTTTGTTTTCTAAATGAAATCTAGAAAGAGAACAGGTAGCAGCACCAAAGCCATAAACAAACTTTGATTACACACTTATATGGCTATTTCCGGAATATTTTGCATACTTCTTTCTTTTACTTTCCTCAAATTATGAAATTACACGTTATCCAAAAAGCCAATTTTGCCAGTTTTTACGACTTAATACATCCATCCATTTTTGTGCATGCCAAACTTTATATCTGTTTTTTGTCCAGCCAAACGAAAGCGAAAAAACAATAAAGTTCTGTGTTTTACACTGATGTCAATCACCGAGAAAAGCTGCCGTTGTGAGTGGGTCATAAAAACCGTTGACAAGAGTCGCATTTCAAATTATAGTCATGCTTCTTCCAGTTTTTGGTTTACTGCCTTATTCCCATCCATCAACAAATTACTAGCCAATCATGCGTTATCGCATAAGCTGCATAATAGTTGTTCCCGGACATGATGAAAAAGGAACCAGCGTGATTGTCACAAGCGGACATATGTCACAGTCGTAAAATATTGTTTGATGTGTGTGAGAAAAGCAGTAAAAAGGGGCAATTTTGTTTGGCTATCGTGATGTTGTTCTATGTTCATATTATTGTCAATTGTCAACAATGTATGCTGCGCACACAAAGAAATAAAAATATATAATTTTTTCCATGCGTGCCTTCTTGTTCCCACACAGACCAGCAGAGAAGTTCACGTTTTATTTTTGGGAGGAACAACGAATTCCAGAAAAAATGGCATTTTTACGAGTTTCCTCATCTTCTTGCTTGCGTTTTTATTGTATAATTTGTACAGAGTACAGCGAATGGTGATGTTCGACAACTGACGCCTCTCTGTACGTACGCAATCTGCCATTGCCACGCTGTAAAAATGTAATGCAACCCAGCAAAAAAATATTTTATGACTTTCCCCACGAAAATTGGAGAAATAATATGTGGAAAATCGTAAAAATAAGTACACACACGCATCTTTGTTCGTTAAATGAAAAGATATGGAAAATATGGATGGATGGATAGTCAGAGAAAAAATCAACGACCGATTGTGTGCAAATATCACTGTACAGATACGTAGTCCTGAAAGACACGACTTACTCAGCATATTCTTTCAAAAACGGATTGTACGTAAAAGACTGGTATATTTTTGGAGTTTTTCTTTACGTTTTCCGTTAATTTAGGTATGACCGATTGACACGTGGAAAAACTTTACCGTAACCCGGGTGGAGTTTGCAAAGAGATGAATAAACTTACTAGAAAGCTAGACATTTCAATCATCAACTGGTCCAAAATGATGTAGGTGTAGGTCGCTTTTTCCTCGAATGCTAATTCAAGTATAAGAACACATCTTAATCTTGGAGTTTTGGATGATGACAGTAGAATTAGCTCATCAGATCCCGAAATATGCACACAATCTGTTCTTTTTGAAATCAAAAGTCAAAATACTGCGTAGAAAGAACATAAGGTTTTCAAAAGTTCTTTGACATGCCAGGGTTATAACTTATGACCATGGCCGTCGTCGTCATAAGATTCAAATTGGAATTTTGGAAAACGTGAATACATCATCATACTTGATACTCAAGTAACATTATGGTCAATTAGTAAATAATGCTTGTGCCTTTGGGAGGAACAATGCAAAAGAAGTAACGGGAAACTGCTGCGCGCATGTGAATGAGAATATAATGTTATTGTTGTAGCTTGTAATTACTTTATTACGCGATATGACTTGATGATAGCCTTTTATACTGGGACGAATGAATGGGATGGGAAAGAAACAAAGGGAAAATGCTGTCGACAAGCTTAATAAACCCTTGGAAATGTTGAAGTAAGTAGCCGCATATAATTTTTTATTCAAAAAGAAAGACTTGCGGAAGTGCACAAGAGTCTTAGAAACCTATTTCAAAAAACAGAAAAGTCTTAAGGGACTGGAGTTATGATATTTTTTAATTTGGCCGCCAGAGGGCGTGCGCTGGGGAAAAATTGGGGTGTCAATAGATACAGTAGGGCCTAAGGAACCTATTCCAAAAAACAGAACTCAAAAAAGTCTTAAGGGACCAGCGTTATGGCGTTTTTGAATTTGGCCGCCAGGGGGCGTGCGCTGGGGAAAAGTTGGGGTGTCAATAGATGCAGTAGGACTTAAGGAACCTATTCCAGAAAAAAAAATTGAAAAAAGTTGTAAGGGAAAGGAGTTATACACTTTTTTCAATTTTTAGCGCCCTCTGGTGGTGTTTTGTCAAAATGTTTTTGGACCAGGCGCGAGGTCTTGTTGAGTAGTACCGTTTAGAAAAAAACAGAATTCAAAAATTCCAATTCTAAGGGGCGTTTTAGGGGCGACGGACGGGCGGACGGGCGGGCGGGCGGACGGACCCGGAACAGACCAAATGTGCGAAATGAATAATTAGCCTGCGGCTACTTAATAAAATAGGAAATGAGTAGCAGCTTTCTAGAGAGAGATGCTTTTGATTTGATTTTTATTCTCTGGAGGCATTCGGTATATCAAATCATCATTACTAGCAGAGGTTCATCACATAGAAGCAAACTATACCTAAACCTCAGAAGCCTTTTTAATCTACGGCAAAGTATGCCCAGCATAAGATTACTTAATTCCCATTGTCGTACGAAAAGCACAGATCGGATTTTTTCCTTCAGAAGATTCCCCTTCAGCATTTTTAGCTTTCCCATTTACTATGCTGATAATACCATTTCTTACCGTTTAGAATTCTTACATGGGCCAACTGAACAGTATAACACGCGGTTAATGATACACTTTTCAACAAAAATGGCTATAATTTGATCCACTTTTATCATCTCATAAAAACGGGAGGGTATTATGTGGTGATTGTGTTGTTTTTATTATTGTGGCTTGATTCTTGGTTTGGGGCTTCTGAAGATGATGATAATATTATGATACGATCTATTAAGAAACAAAGACAAGAAAACAGAGAGCACATTTCATTTCCCCCCTTTAGCTGACTATGATGATGATATCTGATACGGATAGGTTTCGAAGATTCAATCCGAAATTCAGTACACGTTTTCTACTGTTTATTAGGAGATTTGGGCTTTCTTTTTTGCTTGTAACTTGCAGGGCTTATTCATTTCATTAGATTCAAAAGCTATTCATTATAAAAATATTCTGAAAAGGAAATGTGTGGGTTTCTTTATGATATTTTAAGCCTAAAGCAGTAGATCCGGTATTAAATAGACAAATTGCTGTATTAGCTAGTAATTTGTCATAATTTTAAGAAAATATGTCTGTTGGCTGTATTACGTGCAGGTTGCTTGGAACGGATCATAACTACCAGAACGACATGGCCGCCCCAGCGGCAGGCAGTGTGCCCCACGAATGTCACAAGTTTCAGTTTCTGAACGACAGGCAGAAGGAGCTATGCAGAGGTGATAAGATGCTAACGGTAAGAAAAAAACGGTGCTTTTAAAGTGCAAGTCAAGTCAAGAGAAAAAATGCTTGAAATGTTCTAAACTTTTGCAGACACTCAAATCAGGAGCTAAACTGGGCATCGAGGAATGTCAATACCAGTTGTCAACCCACAGATGGAATTGCTCCGTGATCCATGAAGCGGATAACGTTTTCGGGAAAGTGCTGACCATTCGTAAGTGGGCATTGTAAACATGTCTGGTTGATAGACTGGGCTCATAATTTGTTTCGCTTATCGAGATTTTCTGGGGAAAGGAGACAGTGCGTACTTTCTCTGTGTTTAATAGGTAGTTGCTTTAGATAATGATAAGTCAATGATGATAATGACTTGGGTGGATAGCTGAAATAGCTATATATCCCGTTACAAAGAACCAACTCCGTGTAATAGTATCCACTCTACAGATTTATCCGGAAAATAGCTTTCACATTTCTTTGTCTCTTTCCACTCGTTTTACCTTTTGTTTGTGGCGTGTGTGGTAACAAGGGGGAATGTGGTACTTGGTACTTGGTACTTAGTAAATGATTACGTGGTCATTTTTACGGATGAGAGTTTCTTGATGCACTGCAGTTTGTAGGCATCATGCTCAATTTACTTAATGACTTGGTAATCTGATGATGATGCGATTTTAGTTTGATCCGGTCAATTAGATCGCGACAAAGTGCGTATACACGCACTCTTACGCTCTCTTACAGTATTGCAGCAAATCTAGATGAGCAAGTCAATCTGTCTAACTACATTCAAATCCAGCAAATACATCTTGAAATGGATGCAGGCAGCAAACACAAACAATTTTGTTGGAATCTGTAGTATTTTTACAAAAATTGAATTTTAACAATTTCCAGAAAGTCGAGAGAATGCCTACGTGCACGCCATTTCTTCAGCTAGCTTGGCTTACCAAGTGACAAAGGCTTGTGCCCGAGGAGAGCTACACAACTGCTCCTGTGATGGCAAGGTCAGAACAAGAAGCACCAAAGGGAAATGGCAATGGGGTGGTTGTTCTGAGGTAAAAGAATTGAAAATGCAAGTATGAAACTATAAACTAGTTCAATCTATTAACTTTTCTGTACTGAATTTCTTGTAGGATGTAAAATATGGAGCGGAATTCAGCAAGGAATTTGTAGACACGGTGGAAAGTCGGATGACAGCCCATGGATTAATGAATCTGCACAATAACGAAGCAGGAAGAAGGGTAAGCAACAAAGTTTGCAAAAAATGTGGATCAGACATGTTTTCTATGCACCACAAAAATCCAGTAAAAGTTTCAAAGAAAATAAGCTTGATCTGGTCTCCTATCCTAAATCCGATTCAATAGCAAAAGAGTCTATGCAAAGACGTTATGGAGGAGAGGATCAGGTTAAGCAAACAGAATCAGCGTCAAAAAATATTATGACATGACTGCATGCACACCAGTCAAAACTGAGATTTTGATTGATTTCGATTATCTATTTAAGCACATAGGCTTGTATACATTTTTTACAGAAAGTAGATTTTTTTATTAATCTTCTTGTTTGTCTGATGTCTTGTTTTTTTCTTCTTCTTGTGGAAAGCTTCTGAAAACGTCGATGGACCTGTCTTGCAAGTGTCACGGCGTATCTGGTTCATGTACAATGAAGGTCTGCTGGCGAGTGCTAGTGCCGTTCCGTGCCATTGGCGAGAAAATCCGGGACAAGTTTGAAGGAGCTTATCGCGTCAAGCCAGTGCGTCGGAGTGAGAACAAGAATGGAAAGCCGACCAAGCTGAGACTTAAGCCGATGCTCAAGGAGATGAAAAAACCAACGAAAAAGGATCTGGTATTTATTGACGAGTCGCCAACTTATTGCGAGAGAAATGAAACGTAATAAAAAAGGAAGAAATATTTTAAAAGAAAAAAACATTCCAAAAAATGCATTTTTACGAATTTTTCTTTAGGCTGCACGTGCTAGGAACAAAGGGTCGCGTTTGCAACAAAACCAGTGACGGTCCTGACGGTTGCAAACTACTTTGTTGTGGACGTGGCTATCAAACCCTGGTTCGAGAGGGCGTGGACAAGTGCAACTGCACATTTGTCTGGTGTTGCCGGGTTCAATGTGAACAGTGTCCGTACAAAAGGGACGAGCATATTTGCAATTAAATTTTTTAATGATTTTTATGAAAGCAATTAATTGTTTTCAGAATATTATGCCATCGTGCATTATTGTCTTGTATATAAAAACGCCAAGCTGCAATTTTTTAGCTTTACACCAGCTCAGTATTAAAAAATAGATTAGTGACCTTGCATATTTTGCGAGCAAAGTGGAGGAGCTAAGATCTTTACAAAATATTATGCACAAAAATGTAGCTTTAATTAGGTAATAAGTAACGCTTTAAAAAAGTAGGTGTAAAAATGCTAAGATAACTTTGACTTGATGTAATAGTGAGTTTTGTTAACTGCTATGTATAGTATAGCATAAGAACTACTGTCTGGTAATTTGTAATGCATTTGTTACACTTTTGTTATGAATGAGATGAATCATAAATGTACAAACTAGGATACTAACTATACTGCTTTATTACAGTGTGTAATAGCTAGTTGAGAATAAAAGGCAGCAATTAATTTTAAAATAATCTTACTTTCTCTCTGAGCCTTTCTGCATGTCACACGGTTCACTGTTTCACTGGAGAAAGTTCAGAGCGTCGCGGTGAGAGTAACGGCGAGTTTGGCTATACAAGGTTTCCATGTGCAACCTTCTTATCCGCTTCAAAATCCGACCATTCCAAAATTTCAAACGTACCAAGTTCACAGCAATCCCATTTTCACTTTTCTCTTCATTCGACCACCTTTCTCATTTCCGGTTTACATACCACCTAGTACCTAGTCCACCCACTCGCTTTTTTCAAATTTCACCAGTCAAATTGGCAACTATTTTTTAGTTTGTTTTTGTGATCCACCACCACCTCCGTTCTCATATAATTATCATCATGAACTGCGTTCAGAGCCCTGCTGCCTTTGTGCCCAATAATGTGTCCCTGCAAACACCCCAGCCCCACTATGTGCCCGGCTATACGGGCTACGTGCCCCAGGAGAAGTTCCGACCTGGGCACACTTACGGGGTGACATCCCACCGAATCCTACTGGACCCTTGTATTTCCATGAGTCCTCGTTCCGTTCTCAACAATGTGCATCCAGAACACTGTAGTGTAAGTAGAGGAACGAATTCACAGTGGCATTTTTAGCATGAAATTAAATCTCATTTTGTGTTCTCTGCCTTTCTACAGGATGAATTTGGTCGACCTGGCTTGGGTTCGGATCCCACACTCTCCGCCCAAATGGCTTTGGTAAATAGTCGAGTAAACAGTCTGGGACGACAGCAGTACCAACCCAACATGACGCCAGGATATACTGGATTCGTGCCTAGATTCCAGA
Organism: Entomobrya proxima; assembly: GCA_029691765.1. NCBI lineage: Eukaryota > Metazoa > Arthropoda > Collembola > Entomobryomorpha > Entomobryidae > Entomobrya > Entomobrya proxima. The sequence goes on from CM056168.1 coordinate 546,705, forward strand.
CCATTCTCGGGCACACTTACTCCCCGGCATGCAACAGGGCTTTGGCTAGATTTGAACAGGACCAGTGGAGGGACAGGCTGTTTACCAAGGAGTTGGAGGCTCTCGACGGATGGCGTTTCTGTTACAAGCGCAAGCCTTGGGAAACCAATGAAGTGATACGACCCGCAAACCAGGATCTGCAGGAGTTTAGGCGAGCACCACCCGCAAGTCCCACTGGTGGATGTGGATGCGCAGGTCGATCATAAAAAACAAGATTGATTTCATTTGATAACCCACACGCAAGCAATTTTATGCAAACTATACAAAAAAATTGACAAGTTCACAAATAAAAGATCATGATATTCCAAATGCGAATGAAAATTATTGTGATGGGTCTACAAAATAGCTTTATTTTTAGTGATAGAGCAAAAGACGCCATAGGTTATTTAAAATTCTGCATAATGAATCATGTTTCATATTCAGTTCATACTTTGGTTTGTGCAAGTTTTCTCAAATGAGAAGGTAAGAAACATTTCGAATTTTCTCAAAATGCCCAACAACTTATTATTTAGCATTTTTTAACCTATGGCGTCTTCGTGAACAATTGATTGTTGATCTGCTGTCTTTTTCTGTATATGATTTACAGTATCACAAGGCCTAGCTGACAGGATGATGATCAGAGACGGAGGAAGTTCAAGGGGTGGATGTTGTGGAGGGTCGGGAGATAGCAGTTTAATGTCACCCGGGTATTCTGTGTGTGACTATGGTCAGAGGAGGATTTGGGGCGTGGCTCAAGAGGGAATGATGAACATGACGTGTGGAAACATTATTCCGAAGCAGAATGCTTTCCGGTTTTCACAGTAAGTTTCACTGACCGTTTCATTAATTTTCATTTATATTTCAGTTTTCATCTCATAACCTATTTATCATTTTTTAGCCCACCCAGCAGAATCCAAGAGATTTATCGTCATTGCGAAGGCATGCTACCCAACTACCAAGGTCACGTTCCCGGAGCCATCTTCCGAACTGGAGTTACTTATGGAACTGCTACAAGGAATCCTAAACGACATATGGAACCCACCCTCCACAAACCGTTATGCTTTCCCCTAAGAACGTAAAAAATTATCTTAGTGCAATTCCCAATATGCAAAATTTTTAGTTGAAAAAAATAGATTCTTCCAGTTCTTTACATAAAGCGATGTGGATTTAAAAAAATAATGTATAAAAATTCCAAGTGTCTAGTCCAAACAATAAAAACAAAATTGCAGGTTTCTTCACAAATATTATGCAGTCTGTTTTGTGGTTTCAAGTTCATTTCCTTTATAATTATATTTTTGGCACTTTTTCAGTTTTGCATAAATCACGCGTAACGCAATCACCGATAAAGTTATCAGAGCATATACTTATTTCTAACATTTTTAATTGACTTCCGGTCGGTTTTGTTCTGTCACATGCACAAATACAAGCTAAAGGGTTGTGTCATCCCGCCCGCTAGTCAAGGTTATTTTAAATGAGTGGCCCGATTAAAACCCAGCTAAATTCATAAACGTTATGAGATAATGATGAATGTTGACCATTGCACCAAACCCAAAAAATGTTCCGCGTAAAAGGCTGTAACTGCCAGACAAGTGCCTTATGTCAAATTATTGCATTTTGCTAGATTCTAACCGCAAATTATTGTTCAATAGTTTAAAAAAGTGTATAATTATTTGTTTGTCTTTAGTTGGGTTTTTGGGCTAGTGTACATTTCCAGGTAGCGTGATTCATATATTCAAAGTATAGCGTTTTGGTAAGGTACTTCCTGTCCCAAAACTTGAAGCTGTTTAAACGTTTGAAAGTGAAACTGCTTTGTTGATCGTTTTCATTTGAAGGGAGATGCAAAATCCATTTTTGTGTTCCACGAAGGATGAAACCCAATCCACTCTTGACGCTCTGTTCCTGTTCCCCCATCCATCAAAGTAACTTCTCCGTACAATACCGATCTAAATTCACAAAATTCTACAATGCACAATGAATACTAAGCACGCTAAATTGTTTGCGCTTAGCATACCGCGTTAATAGTAACTTAAAACATACAAAGTTCTATTTATTTAGAAAAATCTAAACTTTGATGTACGCAACGGTGATCTGGATTACAAACGCAAGCGTTTAAACGCTTTGAATAAAATGGAGTATATGAGTCAGTTTGTTAGTTGTAGTATCATCACTCAGCGGTCATTTGCATTCAGTTAAAAGCTTAAGTTTTCTGTCAATTTCAGCAGAATAAGTCGTGCAGGTAATTGCATAGGTGTGGATGGATGCTGTACGGTATGGTTTCGAAATCGTGAATAAGTAAACGCTTTGATGGATTGGGAGCGTTTTAATTTTCGATCCAAGTTCAGAAGAATTGACAGCTTAGAATATAGCTCGGCGACAATGAATATTTTTACATAGTTTGCAAGGATTTACTTATAAGCAGATAAGCGGGACGTAAGCCATTACTGCCTCAAGTTAGTGAAAGCGTCTAATTTAAAGCAATTGTCACAAGTAGACAAAGATTAATGCATAATATGCTACAATGAAAAATAACTACTTATTTTGGAAAATTGTAATATCGATAAACCAAAACAGGATGATAGACTTAGAACAAGGAGTATTTTTAAAACAGTAACAAGCTACTTGTTACAAAAATGTAAATTGACATACTGCTTTAATCCCTATCGAACCAGTAGACTCAGACTTCAAATCTGTTTAGTCAGCTCATAAAGCACCAAGCTAAAATTGTAAATAAAAGCGCGAAGTGTATCATCTTGAATGTGTTTTGTTTTCATTCACTCGGGACAAACAGGTGTAGCTAACCATACGCGCCAGTAAAAGTGTAATACATCCAAGGTTAACATAATTGTAACTTCCTAAATAATTAAGTGCAACATAAACAATGGACAAATCTGACGTTATCAAGTTCCTGCATTCGTTGGAACCAACTGAATACGCTAGTATTCTGAAGGAAGTACATAAAGATTATCCCTACCGGACAACAGCACTTACAAACGAAATTGTAAATCGATGGAGGAAAGACGATAAGGTAAGAAAATCATTGTTTGAAATTAATCACTAGTCGATTACATTTAATTTGGTCACAAATACATTTTTCTTTATTTTCGTGACCTTAGGTCAAGGTAAGCGGAGGATCGACCAGGTCCAGCTCCAGTGGTCCGGAAAGCAAACCTGATCGAGTGAGCCTCGGTGGTAGTGCAGTAGTAAGTAATTTAAAGTTCAAATCTATGCACAAGAAACTAAGATGCGGTATGATGCAAACTAGTCCTAATTAAGATTCTTATTTTTTCAGGTATCCACCTCCGGATCTTCAAAACCCGGTGGATTAAAAGAAATCCAAGACCGCCACATGGAGGTATGCATTACTCTGACAGTCTAGCATGATTCAAATATATTTTTCTAACTTTTCAACTCTTTTTTTAGTCTTGTACTTCCAGTGGTCCTGCAAGTAAACATGATCGTGAGAAGGTCCTCCCGTGGCAGAAAAGTGCATGGAAAGTAAGCTATCTTTTACAACTTAATGATGAAGTTAGTATTGCTCTTCAACATTTACTATCAACTTGTGTTAATTATATTTTGCAGTCTGGCTTAATTTTCCGCGGTGATAAGGTACCTGCCAATGGGAAATTGTTCTTGGATGTTGAAAAGGTTACTCTTCGTAAGGATAAAGACGGAAATCACCACCAAAAAGCGGCTACTATTGCTATTGTCAACGAGGATGGGAAGGTCGTGCTGTGGGCGTTTATTCGTCGAAATCATGAAGACGTGTGTCAGTATTCGCCTAAAATTACAAATCTCAACGAAAGAAAGCTTGGAATTGGAGTTGACCTTGCAATGGTGAGTAATGCTAGTTACAAAAACCTGTTTCTAGTCCGTAGAAGTAAAAAACTCAAAATAATATATGTTCATTCGCAGATTCACAAGTGCTTGGACATCTGCCTAAATGGGAACCTTGTAGTGGGATTTGCACTGAATGACGACTTCAAAAGCTTAGATTATCCATATGATAATCAGTTTGATATGCAATCGGTTTTTTGTGATAATAACCCGTTTTCCTTAGGATTAATTGCGCAAAAACTAATGCAAAGTCGAAGTGGATTCCAAGCCGGACATCACGCAGCTATTGATGATGCGAGAATGACTGCAGCAATTTACAAAAAGTATCAGCAGTTAAATCAAATACCAGGAGAAATTGCCAAGGTTAACAAAAGACTTTCAGCTGCTCGGAGTGACTACAAAAAATCAAAACCTGTACTAAAATCTGAAAAATGCTCATGCAAGTAAAAATATTATGTATGTGTTCCATTGTCATGGTCAGATAAATAAAGTAAGATAAATCTTCACGCCTTCTAAATAACGTTATATGCTCAAGATGCACGTCGTGTTTATTTCAATCGCTCGATCTTATTTACATGTAAGACCACTGGATTGGCCAAGCTGTTTTGAAAAAATGACAAATATAAACCTCATAGCTTCACACAGACTAATTACTAAAATCAGTAATTTTATATCCTTAGAGTAAAATGGAGCTATTACTTTTGCGAAAAAAATCAAAAACTATAAAGCGAATGTATTTTTGCTCCCTACTTGAGAAAAGAAGCACTTATGGAAATAAACCGTTTGATTTTTCGTCGCTATCAAATGAAGATTCTCGCAATTTGTTCCGATTTGAAAAAGCTGACATTCTGGAATTAGTAAGACTGCTAAGGATTCCCGTCCAAATAATCTGCAAAAATGGGTCAACCGTTTCAAATGTTGAAGGTATGTGTAGCAGTGGCATTTAAAGTAAATTATGTCGTGTTCTACATTTGTTGATAACTTTTTTAATGTATAGGTCTCTGCATTTTTCTGCGGCGAATGGTGTACCCAAATCGATTGTATGATCTGAGCCTTTTATTTGGACGTGATAAGACTGTGTTATGTATTTCAATTGTAACTTGTATCACAGGTATGACTGTTCGGTAATTGTTGGAGCAAACTTGCCTGGAGCTTAATCCAAGGGCATAATGAGTTTGGGAGCAAATTGAACAGGGAGCAACATGGCATGGGAGCCAAGTGGTCCGGGAGCTATGGTTATGGGAGCAAATTGAACAGGGAGCAACATGGCATGGGAGCCATAGTTCGCCCTTTTTTGGGGTCGACCCACCCACAATAGAAGAGTACTTATCTGATTAAGTGACACGAAACTGTTTACATTCAGTTCCACTGCACTTTAAATAAATCCAGAGTATTAAAACCAAAAACCATTAGTGTATTACATTACTCTACCATAACCAAACCATGTATTTATTTAAAACATCTACATCAGCTTTAACATGTATTATTAGACCGATCATTAGTAATATTGGCTCATTCGATTTTCTTTGTGAGGTTTTGTAGTAAATTATACAGCATGGCTTTCTCTTCAGATTCCTTGGCCGCTTTTTTAACTTCTATTTCTAAGCGTTTTTCTTCTAGATCAATTTGTCTGGCTTCCATGTTGCGACGATGGGCTTCGTTGTCCTCCTTGAGTTTTATTTCACGCTCCATTAATTCCAGGCGTTTGCCTTCCAACTCCAGGTTCCTAACCTTAGTTTCATGATCACGTTGATCCGATACACGCAAGTAGCTCATGAAGTCGGTGTCTCGACGTCGTTTTCGAGTGGGAGTAGTTTCGTCACTGTTTTCCAGAATTTCGGTGGGTCCTTAAACACAAACGGAAGTAGAGATAGCGGCAGTAGTCATAAAAGAAAATATGATTGTGACCGCATACTTACCCTCCGTCAAATTGTCCATGGCTGCGTCACGGATGTGCTGAGCTTGCTTGAGATCGTCTTCCGCCTTGCGCTTATCTTTCTTTGAGGGTTCATCTGTTGCCTGATTCTCGGGTAGCTCCATAAGTTCCAAAATTTCTTGGAGGAGATGGTCTTTTTCGGTGGGATTTTCTTCAGTACCGGTTCTAGAATAAAAGGTATCGTTGTGTAAGATATGTGACTTTGGATATCACGAGTGTGGGTGACAAATAATTAATCAGCACTAATGATACTTACTCCTTGCGACTTTGGGATTCTTTCTCCTTGAAAGTCCGAACCATTAGATCATATCGTCGCTGAATGCATCTGTAGTCCTTCACTTTAATGCCAAGTCGAGAGTGAATCACCTGCCATTTTTTGGGGCACTTGCCGAACGCTTTATCATGAATGACTTCCTTCAAAATAGCAACGTCCTCTTCTTCGCTGTATCGATGAATCCTTGTCCCGGGTGTGTCAGTGACACCGGGCTTCTCAGCATCATTTGAATCGCTCATTTCAGACCTATAATTGTAATTAATAATTAATTTATTATCAGACGCATCACGCAAACTCTAATGGGACGCAAAATTGTTTAAATTATGAGACAATATGCCTTCCGGCTCTGTTGGTAGCAAGCGACACTATGACGCTGCGTTGATTGGAATAATAAATACAAGTGCTAGATTTTTTGTGACAGATGAAATGCGACAGAATCACAGAAATGAATCATGTATTAAATAGACTAAAGCACAGTTGAGTTCGGTTGATGAACGCTTTTAATGAATGATTGGGGACGTTGATCCAGTGGTCGTAACAAAAAAAGTGGAAACAAAATATTCTCTACACATGCCACCATATATATTCCAATTCTAAACAAGTAGCCAGGTACTATGTAAATATTCCGCAATCATTGCAATTTTAGAGTGCTATTGTGTTGGTTCATCTATTTTTGCAAAATGCAATTCAAAAAAGGTACACATAAACATACATACGTGCTGTTATGCTCTCATTCCATTTCCCATCGGCAATAATTTTTCCTGTGCCAGTCAAGCAAAATGATAAAGGTACACTGGCGAGGAAAACACGAAGAATGAGTAATATTTGATCTATTACAAAAAAAATCTACTAGTGAATTGTGAACGCTGAAGAAAATTAGCAATTCGTTTCCGGTTTTGTCACAATCATCATCTCTTCTGCTTTTTTCACCCATTCTCTCAAGTGTGGTGACTGGGGACCACTTTTTATTCCGTATTCCATTACGATCCCATCAAAACTTGTGAAAAATGGGGTTTAATTAAAACGCGTATGAATTTTCATAACAGCAAATCAACAGGTAATACGTGAAGTGGTTAGAAAATATACACCTTGTTTGCTGGTGGTTTGTCAAGGTGTGATCCTCCTCCTACATTTCCTGATTATTACAACCTTCCACACAATCATTATTAATCCGAGTGTTGCGTCGTGTTAATGGATTTTGGATACACTGACAACTGACAAGGGAAAAGAAAGGCACGGGGCGAAATGAACCTAATGGAAAGGTGAATGTATCTTCTCGTTCTCGGTGCCCGTGGGTCTAAACAACTCAACCCAAGAGTTTCTCACACACGAGCAGTGCAAAAACACAAACATCTTTCGTTTTTGCGCTGAGAAAAGCTTCGTTTTACTTTAAAAGTGATTTGCAAAAAATATACAAAAACTGGTTGCAATTCTGCTTCGTCTTTGGTTTTAAAACTTTTGTGCATTTTTTATTCAGTAATCAGATTGAAAGTGGCCAAAGAGCTTCAAGCAAAAAACAGGAAGCAGTACATTTTTTGGTAAAAATACGAAAAATCTTTAACCTACACACGGACATATACTGTACACGGAACTTCTTGCTTTCGCGTGATAGTGAATCTTGTAGTGAGCTTTTGAGTGTAGCCAAGGATTACATTACGGATGTAGACGTAATTTTTATCGGAGAGGAACCTTCATTTCATCTTTTAGCCAATACGACTACATCAAATAGGTAAGCCCAAAAATATACTGCGCTTATCTATCCGTCGTGCTATATAGCAGGTTGTACAGGAAAGGTCCTTTAAAAATTGCTTATTGCGTTTCTTCTCTACACATCTCGTGTTCAGCTTGAGCTAACCTCGTCTCGTTGCTTAATTTTACGAAAATTGCAAAAATATCCCAGCAAGTCAATCAGGCTAAAATCATGCTGGTGTATTACATGGCATGTCTCAAGTCTGAACCTACATTTTTAAGGGACCTTCAAACCAATCCTGTTTGACTTAGGCTCAAGTCAAGTCAGTCATGCAATAATTGGGATCTTCGCATTATTATTTTACTATCCTTCCTTTTTTCTCATCTTGAAACCAAAAAAGGAACAAATTATTTGAGTAGGTAGACGAGGTGCAACGAATGAATCAATTACACACTTTGAACACTTGAACTTGACTGTTAAGTGCGTGTAAACTTCTGTAAAGTTTGCATTTTCAAAGGTGAGTAGGTGACTCATGTTCCCTACCTACTTATCTTTTTATCCTTTCCTTTTTTAAGGGCCCACATGTGTGGAAATTCTCACACAGACAGAAAGGAACCATTCCAAATTAAGGAAAACAGAAACTGATTAACTTTGAGATAGATCATTGTTCACATTCAGTTTGGCTTCCGGTAACAAGTCAGATAATTAGCTAATTGCTGCCTTGTCTTATTATTATGCAGGGCATCTTCAAATTAAATTAGCATTTTTCAATGTCTATTCACTTCGTTCTTCGTGGCAGTCATTATAACTGCATCTCTTAATTCAGTTACATAAAATTGTGTGCAAAACTGTGAACAATGAAGCCACACACGTTTACACCACCACCGTCTATTTTTATGGTAATGGTTGGCTAAGCAAGAGCAAACAGTGTACTGTTTGCGCTCAATTGTGATCCATGACCCATTCTGAACATTATGTTCCTTAAATAGATTTTTTTGTACAGTGATCTTCTAAAGTAGGTAGATATGATAAGCATAAAAATGTTATACATCTTTTTATTAGAGACAGGATCTACACTAAATCCCTGCGAAAAAATTTGCACTGTTCTTCCTTGGCTTCTGGCGACACAAGATTCAGAGATGCAGAAACAATGGCGTGTCATTTGCATTTACAGTAACAAAACCTGAGGCAATACTCGCCTTTTTGAAGATGAACTTTAATAGTAGCAGCTTATTAAGACGTTGTTAGCACGTAACAGTCAGTTTCCGTCAAAATAGAAGAAAGGAAGAAGATTTAACAAGATAGAAAAATATATGGGAGGAGGATGACTTTGCAAAATATTACTAATGAGATGTCTTTGTCAGTTTTGAAAAATTATTATAATTTAAAAATGTTACAGTTAAGCCACCTTCTTGGTAATAAGCATGTAAAATGTAAATACGGCATCTTTTTAAAAATAGCTTGAGAAGATAAAGGGCAACTTCCGGTTCCTCTTCTATTTCTGGTACTGTAATAATTTCTACTGCATGGAATAGCTGGAACATTTTTCACAAAGTAAATTAAATTAAGATTATCCAGACACTGTGCAAAGTGTAATTTAATTTGTCTGTGTATCATATCAGTTTCATTATCTATAAGGCATTCAAGGTAGTTTTCAGCCTTTTTTATAGAGAATCGTTTAAAATTATATGTACAAGAATTTTGTATATAGTCACTAGTCGCAATCCATATCAGCACTACCTACTGCTATTTTTATAGTCAAAGTGGATTCCCTTCCCACGATAAAATATAAAATGTTTGATATAATACAAGCTCTATCATCTATGTTGCTGGTACAGTGGTAAAATTGTGGTAACGCCAAAAATACGAACGAATAAAACGTGCGTCTGATTCTGAGTATTGCGTTAAAGCATTTGTTTTGGCTTGGTTGATTGTTGGGCTTAGCTTTTGATTGTCAGTTTGGTATTAGCTTTGTTGCTGGTTTGGCGTCTCCTTCTTCGCCCTCCTAAAGTCGCGTATTTCAAAGTGATACCATCACCCTCACATAATCATTTTACAACAAGCGTGTTTTGAATTCACCCGATTTAAAGGGGTGATGGTGAAGTAGCAACCTTTTTATGAAAACTTCGAAAAACATTTTTTACACGCATTTGATTTCATTTTTGTGTGCACTGCAGACAAGTTACTTGAAAAATATATCATCATCAGAAGCTATATAGCATCTTGTTTTATGGGTTGTTAGCAGTTTGCAATCTTGCTCTCTGATGCCAGTGGGGATATAGACTTGTGGTGGCAAGCACACATCATCATTCTTACCTACGTCGTTACTACTTCTTTTCTTTAAAAAATTGCATGGTATGATGATCGTCGTGTGAAAGAAAACCGGTAGTTCTGCCTATCATTAAATACCACTCAGAAATCTGAGCATTTTTGGCATTCTGGTTGTTGATGGTGTGTTAGCTGCTGCTCTATAAGCGATAAAAAGTGAAATATACAAGCCTTTTTACAAACTCTGAAAAACAAATTGTAACTTTTAAAGCATTTTTCAAAGTAAAGTTGTTATCCAAATTTGTTTTGGTTGTTTTTTGTGGTAGCGCATCTCTATATTGATTTTCCGATGATTAGTCACCATAAAAGATCAATTGCATGAAAAAACACAGTGTAAACCACAAGCGGATTGTAAAACGATTAAAGTGTCATTTCTTCAAAAAATATATTGGGATCCCCGTGAGAAATTTCAAAAAAGTGGATAAAAACTTGTGTCTGCGAAATTCTCCCAAGGTGCAACATTATTATAGCTTGTTCGTCATCAAATTAGACAAAGTGTTTTGGTGTGCTTTATAGTTTGCTAAACTTAAGTTGAAATTGAGAAGGAAGCCTGTTGAAACTTTTAAATGAGTAATTAGTACAAAAAATAAATTAATAGGCAGAAGAAGAAATATTTAAAATAAGGCAAAGGGTGGACTTTTGACGCGAGCAAAACTGCGACCTTGGCTTTGGATCTTTTTTCTTGATCTTCTTTGTTGCTTTTTTAAACACAGGTAATAAATAAAAATAGCACGCTTCTTGCCTTACTTTTATATTCTAAATATATTCTCATGATCATCTTTAAACTTTCAACAGAAGCAGCATGATAGTTTGCATTAAAATGTACAAATTGTGTATAGGTACTTTACTTGTATTTGAAAAATAACTACTGGAAAAAATAGATATGATTTCTGGTCTTCATGCAAATTAATTTTTTCAGTGGGATATCAATTTAAATATTAATCTTCAGCAATCTTCACAAAATCTTCCCAACAATAGGCCAAAAAATTGCGCTTTCAGTTTTTTATAGAACTCTTGAACTTGTGTGGACTCCACCTATACAATAAGCAATCTAGCTAAGAATAGTTTGAAATCTTCAGTTTTCTGTGGAGTTATCATGTTTGGAACATCTATACCCTTTTTGCACGCTTGTCCTTCATTCATATTGCATGGTATGATGAGAATTATGGATATGGGCATATCAAATGTGCGTGTGTTTGTTATGATTTGAATGGAATTCAGTATCCGTACCTGTCAATACTGCTAACTTACGTATTTCTTGCAAATTTTTTAGCTGTCTTCGTATCTCGCGTTTTTCCGTGTCCAGTATAAGTTATGTAATCGACTGAAGACTTAATACTTGTTTTTTCAAGACCAAGCATAACAATTTGCGAAGTTGAACATTTTAAGCGTTTATAATTCAACGTACCAAGAACATGGGCATTTCACACAATATAGATGCTAATACACTAAAAGCTCCCGAAATATCAGTTTCAACTTCATAAAATTTGAGAATTTGTGCATGACGTTGCATGCAATAAAACGCATATTTGCGTACGAAAACATTTTATGCATATTTTTGCGTCTTTTTAAATACATAATGTACGGAAATGGAACTCTCAGTAATCACTGCGTTGATTGATCATGATATAATTATAATTAACCGGGTTGATAAGCTAGCTTCAAAAAGCTACTTTAAAGCTTTGTTTTCTGAAAAGCTCTTAAGTTTTTGTATCTTAATTGAGTTATTATTCTTGTATTGTGACTGAACACTGAACATGGCATGGAAAATGAATAAATGATTACTACAATCTACAATGAATTGACAATACGGTACAAAATGTCATGCATTTTAAAACAAACAACGAATTACGTTGTGCAGAAAGTAAATCGGAATAAATGCACGCGTATCCGTTTTTGTAGCAGCATTTTTAAATGCAGTTTTTTTGTGATATATGCCGTTGTTCAAGCTATTTGGCTATTTAACACTAGTGCAAATAAAGAACCAGTTATGATTATGATTATTTTTTGACAATAGTAATCAGTCTAAAAGGAGCGGTAAGATACTTTGTGCAAGGAGCGTGAATAAAACGCATAATATTATGCAGTTAGAATATCTTTAGATGTTGGCGTTACCACAAGATAATTTGCATAGCATTCTAATAACTCTGCGAGGAGTATTCCGTTTAAGAGGTCTAAATATTACTGTTACGTAAATGTCAACAGGAATAGATTGCCTTTGTTGCAATTGCAATAGGAGGGGCGGAAGCCAATTACAGAATTAGGAAGATATCAAAAGAGAGAGCTACTTTTGTATTCACATTTTATGAATGAAACGCTACGAAAATGAAATTCGCCTTGTCAGTAGCGAGTAAATCGAAAGAAGTGTGATCATGAGGAAAAGATCAAGGAAGCTAAAAAGCGTTAACACATCTATTCATCTTTTTACCTTTTGACAGGATTGTCAGTGAATTGTGATGAAATAGAAATCTGATAAGAGAATCTTCCCTTTTTTCTTTGAAAAACAGCTCTATTCACTTCATTTGTGTTATTATGATAAAGAGAATCCTTTTGATTGAGTAACAAAGCAGTTATTTTGTTTAATGTCAATGTTAAGGATGCCATTATATGGAAACTCTAAAGGTTTAAAGAAAAAGAAGTCTATTATGGATAAAAGATTCATTAGTTTTTATAGATTCATGAATCGTTTTTTCTCGATCTAGTAAAAAGGACTAATTATTGTGAAAAACTCTTTAATAATAACAACCCATTATCTGTGTGTCGTATGATCTACTATACTGTGAAATCACGCCAAAAAGGACAAAATCTTTAGCAGCAACTGGATCCCGCAAGTTTGCAACAAAATTTGTTGGACAGGATAAAAAGTTGATACAAATAGCTTGAATATTAGTTAGAATTACAATTTGGTTGACAATTACAACTTCAGTAAAATATGCATATTTGTACTAGTATACAATTATGATTTTTTTCTTGATTGCTTTCCCAGATAGTCAAAAAGCATGCAAATGCAAGTGACAGTAAACCCTGTAACAAAATACCAGTTTTTGTCGCTTTTATTTTCTGGTTTTAAATCAACTTCCCCTTTCTATAGCATAAAATATTGCGCATTTCTTAATAGGTATGTACTGTGTGCCATATAATCTAGAGCTATATACATGATTTTCTACCTGTTTTTTTTGTTCAGCTAATAAAAAATTAAGTCAAGTGCACAGCGCACACAAACATTTAGAAATAACTGTCTTCCTTCACAGTTAAACTTTGTGTGAGACCAAAAAATGTTCATCTTTTTCAATGCGGAATAAAATACAGTAGTAGTCAAAATTTATATTAAAAAATTAGTATAGAAGCATAAAAACAAGTAGTATTAACGAAATGGAGAGTTATAAGTAGTTAGGCATGTATGGTTATTAGCCAGATGTAGGACAAGGTTGAAACTTATAATCACAGCAGCATAGTGCAATGCACAGTTGCAGAACACGAGATTATTACGAGGATTAGAATACTTGTACCTTCTGTCTATATCAACCACATCATTTATCATTTCAAAATCGAAAAAGACGCTTTATCATCTTCACTTTCATCATTTTATTCTTTTATTATTGCAGACCAAAAAAAATTGCACTAAACTATAAGCCCAACTTGCATTCAATTTTTGCAACAATGAATAATGCTGATTGATGAGTAGCTAAGGTCGGTCACCGTTCCTTCTATAGAAAAAAATATATGAATAAATTCTTTTCAAGTTTTAATCATCTTTATCCTAATCAAAGGCTAAAAAAACCTCAGCAATTTCAATTTCTGTTTTCTCATTTCCCCTTTCGAAATTATGAATTGCGTTTCATTCAACTCTGTACACACAATCAACTTGACTATAAAAGATTGCCTCACGCAATTCAAGTAACGACTCCCACCACAAAATAAAAATTAGTTCCGTTTCAGCCCTCCTACTCATCTCGCATCTATCAAAACCTGCAAACTTTAAATAAAATTAGTTAATTTGCATACGAGGAATTTTTTCTGGGTAAAAAAGTATCTAAATTCAGATTCAATTTTTAATTATTTTCAAGGACCATTCCATGTACATATTTTCTTTCTCGGTTTAGTATAGGTTTTAGTTTAGTGCGAGTGTGTCAATAATGAGCAAAGTTTGCAAAAGATTCTTGCAAAATTGACACCAGCTAACTAGATCGTCTTCATTCGTGCAATCTCATTCTCATGCTCGCGTAACCCTTTACAAAATCTACAAATTACTTCCGTTTCTATTCTCTGCTCAAATGTCATCTCGACACGCACCTAATCGGTTTTGTCACAGAGCTCTTTGCTCATTTTATTTGCAAATTGCAACACTTACATGCAATTTGGTAAAGGGCAGACGTTAATCTGATTTTAAGTTGTGTGTTCTTCTGACTTCTTACGAAAACAAAATAGGTACATGCAAAATAATACATAATAGGCTATAACTGGATTTAACCAGTTGTGTCATCGTCATCAGAGTTCACGACTAATTTTTTGAAAACTGAGAACACGCGATTTTTATTGTAAGCTTTAATGTATGAAGTGCCAATAGGTTTTCAGTGTTGGAAAAATAGAGAGCTGAAAAAAACTCTCACTTTTTTCAAAGGGAACAAATATTTCAATGAAAACGAAGACCCCCCAAGGCAAACTGTTTGTTAGGGGATCAGGAATCTGTCGAAACTTTGACAATTGACAGTGAAATGAGATGGTAAATGGTTGAATAATGAATAACACAGCCATCACCAATTTAAGGTGCAGAGGTGACGTTAAGAAGTTCTCTTAAATAATTGTCACTTATGCAGTTACGCAGGAGAAACTGAGCGACAAACGCAACCGTTTTGAAATGGAATTGTGAATGGGAGCATCTTCAATTCTAGTCCGCTGCTATTACATCAACCTAATAGTTTCATTCCAAATTCACACGTGCATGCAATCCAAAGTATTAAATCGGGTTCTTATGGATAATCATTCGTTTTTGGGGAAAAGTAGGTAGGCATGAAAATGCATGCAAGTTGCAATGCATCTCACGCACATAATAACGCACACATATTTAGTAATCCGGAGTAAAATAATGAAGTTAATTGTAATTGTAACAGACACGCAAACAATGACATTTAGCCTTTTTCTTTAGACCGGCTTGACTTGGAGTTTTGGTCACGTAACATTTGGCATTTCACATAACGCTTATGCATAACCAAAAGAAATTCAAAGTCAAAACGCTAACTGATTTTTATTCTTTTTGAATGATTTCATGCAGGAAATCATAGTAATCAAGAGGAACCTATCTGCAAACCTGAAGGAGAGAAGGTGTGCGTTTTTTTCAGTTGAAGGCACATCAAAACATTATCAGCGAACCAAAGCGTTTTTCTTCTTCTGAAAGAAAAAAAGTTCAACGAAAGCGTCTCTGGTTTTTCAGCGTAGAAGGCTAAATTCGGAATAGTCCTTGTGAATGCGTTGCATGCAAAAATATAACAGAAGACTACAGGACGACGACTCCTACTTTTGTTTTTCTGAAAAAAATAGAAAACACTTTTGCTAATGATAATGACGCTTTTGCGTAGTATTTTAGAATAACTGTTTGTTTCAATTTTTTTGGAAGTTTGTTTTTTGGAGGTTATTCCACCCGTGTTGTTCTCAAGTGTGTAAATTAAGTGCAAAATATGTCGCCTTTACACTTGCTAGTTGTATTGGCGCTTGTAGCTGTCGCTGCAGCGTATCCAGCAGTTCCCTCCTATCATCATCATCACGAGGGTCATGTTCACAAGCGACAATCCTACGCCCGAAGTAATCAGTTGCCTGCGCCCAGCCAAGAGCAGTACTACGGCCAGGCTTCGTATAACAACTATAATTACAATGGCTTTGGCGGTGATGCTAGTTCATCTCGTAGAAATTATTATGGTAGCAATGGACCACCCTCTGGTTCTAATGGCTATTATTCGAATGCACCTCAAAATGCGTATTATGACCACCCACCTTCTCAGCACTACTACCGGGAGCCTCTTCAAGGCAGTTATGCTAATGTGAATCCTATTCAACGGGAAATTACCGTAAGAAATGGACAAATGAGACAGAAGGAGTATCAACAGCGTACGGGGCAAGAAGGAAGGGACACTTATGATCCATTTTACTTTTACGTTAATCCGGTGGCGGCTGCACAAGCCCAAGCGAATAATGGTGGTGGACCACCACCTCCTCCGCCATTACTTCGTCCTTTGGCTAGTTCACCCCAGACACATCCAAGCTCTAGTTCTTCCGGTGCGCTACCACCTAGTCCGACTACCGTCACAGCGTCGATAACCAGCCAAGGAGTGCAGTCATCCAGAGAGCATTCAGGAGGACCCCCAAGAAACCGTAGGAATTCGTTGAACGTGCCACCCAGCAGGGATCCCTATTTTGACAATGAGATTAGTGGGGATAAATACGAGATTTTAACTTCAAAGCCAACTTATTCGGCCAGACTGCAGAATCAGTATCCGGGACCACCCTCGCAACAGCATAATAGACATAATCACCATTTACCACCGCAGTACGCCACAAGTCGCTATTCTAGCGGGGTTCAACCCAATCCCTATCGCCAGCCGCCGGGGAATCCCAACCAGTTTCTGAACTATGAGCAAATTGTTGGAGCAGAACCTGTAAGTCACCTTATCATATTATTTATGTGAGTTATGTGACCCTGATTGGAATTCAGAGCGTGACAAAGACAATACGCAACAAAGTATTAAGTCGGGGACAACAAAATTATTATGAGCAGCAGAAACTATGAAACCGTTTGTTTTTCTGCATTTTTTGCACCTTGACGGATAATAGGGTGTGAGATTGTAGACTTTGATTACATTACGTTATGTACAGTTTGCTGTAACGGTAATGAAATGACCACGCATGCAAAAAGTGCAGAAAAAAGTGCATAGCCTTCACCCTTGGAAAAATGTCCCATGATAAATAATTAATGATGACGAGCAAGAGTCAAGACAAGAGTTCTGCTCTGCTAACTTCTCAGAAAAAATTATTAAATTATGAGATGAGCAGTTAATGGGGCAATGCGAGACGTGTGAACTTGAAACAAGACAATTGACATAATTATTAACCTACACAGGCTAGAATAGAATGCAAGGTGACAAGTGTATCAATGACAGACGAAGTGTGCCTTTCCATGAAATTTATTAATTTATTTGTTTCTGTTTGTAATTAGCCCCGCTATGCTAATAACTCGCCATCCCGAGGAGGTCAGCCGTGGAGCATTCAGATTGGAACGCAGCTAAAAGTGAATGACGATGGCAAGGGGGGCAACTCTGGGAGCAGGTTTTACGTGAGAGACGAAAGAAATACGAGATCAAGACAGCCGCCGTATCACCGGAAATAGAATACTTGTTAGGTTTTAAAAATTTAGGAGTAGATTTCTCACTAAAATGTATAGAAGCATGCACGATCATCATGAATAGGCTAAAAAATTTGTTCCACTTTTTTTTGTTACAATTTACTATTTACAAACTCTACGTTTCCATTTGTACTTCGTTTATAAAAAGTTGCCAGCACTGCCAGTAGTCCAACAATGCATGATTAACGACATGAAAAAAAAACGCTTGTGAAAAATGCAAATAAAGTTGGACAAGTGCAGAGAACAAAGTATTGTTGGGCATTGTTGCATTTAACTTTGTGCTGGTGAGTACTACTGCTTGGTTGAATGGTTTGTGTTTGTGTGTGCATGCAAAAAATATGTAAAGCGAACCTATAGCTAAAGTGGATGGATGAACTCTGGAGAGGATTAGGAAGCGGATGATGATGTGATGATGGGAAGGAAGGATGATGCTCCTTTTCATAAAATTAAGTTTCGGCTACCTTAATAAAGGATTTTAATGTTAAATGATAAGAACAAGAAGCATCTTCATCCATCCCGTCTGCAAACAAGAAAGAAAGCGGATGTGATAGAAAGGGAGGCTTAGTTAAATAATTATTAATCAATTGTTCTACTTTGTATTAAGTGTGTATGTAAGTCTCCAGAAGAATATAGGCATAATGTTATTTAGCACCAAAGAAGCACATGAAGACAAAATAAGTGCTTGTTTTTTTTAAATTGTTAAATATCGTCAATAATAATGTGTGCCTATAAGACTGACTGTCTCTGCTAAAAAATGCTGTTTGATTTTAACATAATCAAATAATTTATGTATGTTTTAGTCTACTGTACTACTTGTATACTTGAAAAAAACCAAAACTCAGTTTAAACTTCAAACTTGGAAGAAAGAGTAAAAAATAATAAAAAATGAAGTGAATTACTGGATATCTTTTTTGTGTGGATACAGTACAAACAATAAATTACTTGTTATTCATTTTGCATACTTGCATAACATAAAATTGCACTCAGATTATAATTTTTTTACAGTTTTTTTATTAAACGTAATAGATCTTAAATATAATTTACAACTTTGGATGAAAATGATTCTGAAACTTAACGTTATCCATATTTAGCTCTCTCTAAACGAATAATAATAATTCAGTTTTGATTCTTTTTGTGTCCATGTTAGAGAAGACGAGATATGAAGCAGCGATGACGAGGAGATTGATAAACTAACTGATTAAAACTTTGATTTTCCATTTTCTTAGAATATATATTAGCTTTTTGTTAACTAAACTTAACAGGATTAATAATATCGTGACAAATTACACGCACTTCTTATAGTAAACTATCGATTATACTTTTTAGCATTCGTGTTTGGAATCTTTTGGTTTTCTGAATAGTATATTTTTCCTACAAAAATTAACGCTCCATAATAATAATTTGCTTAAATATGTACATATTATAATTAAAGTAGACTTTGGAGTTACGAATGTCTTGCACTTTTTCCTCTCTGGGGTTTTTCACTGATTTAAAAGGGAACGAATTTCTTTATGCATATGACAAAGGAAGTCCACATAAGAGGGTTGTCCATCTGTACCCCGGTCCTCCACCAAAAACCGGTTCATTACCAGCTCCATCTTGTCTCGTTGTCTTACAATTGTAAGCTGAAAAGGTAAGAAGAATTATAGGTTTAATTAAGGTTCAATTTTTGGAGACGCAGGAAGAAAAGCATCAGTTAGTGATTTTTAGCTCACCCTCATATGTCTCTGTCGTTCCGTTCTCAAGGCCCGTATCAGCGCTCTGAGTCTCAAGGATTCATCACTAGTCACATGATCCGGCAGCTCGGTGATTGTTTCTACGTTCAGTTGTCCCAAGTTGGCTACTCCGAAAATGTCCTGAAGCCAGTCTGGATTGACGGCGGCTCCGATCCACATGAAAATATAAATTCCGTTTTCTGGAAAACCACAGAAAAAGCACGTTAAAAACTACACTCTGGACAAGCAAGCACAATAGTTTGTTTTACAAGTACCTAGTAAATAGGCTGAGTCCTCGCTTAGTTTATCCCTTGAACATCTCACTGCTAAAGGCTCGTCCAAGCCACCCTTGGGTCCCGCAATGGGTATCAACTTTGGATAAAAGTAATGCACCGTGTTAGCCACGCCCATGGTCATTGTCGTGTACATCAACCAGGACCGATCATCCGGCGTGATTTCGGATGTACCAGCCACAGCGTCACTGCGTAGCACACAATTGATATACAATGGGAGTAATTTCAAGCATTCTGGCAATATAAGCTGACCCGGCATGGAGGGATTGGCGCAGTGCTTTCTGTAGGTTGCTAGCATTTGAGCACATCTACGATAAAAATACATTGCAATTAGCTTACTGGCAATCATAAAAAACCTATTCCAACAACTTTGCAATGCTCACCTTTTCACCACTCCTTCCTTAAGATCCTGCGGTGTAGTTTCCACAGACCGTGAAATTGATTGTTTGGCCATAAAGTTGATTATCGTGTCTAGTTCACAGTTCCTATATAAGTCAGCCATTTGCATACAAGTGTTCAGTGCCAAGTTGTGGACCCTTAACCTTCTTTGACCTGTTCCAAAAATACAATTTCAATTAACTTTGTCATAACTTGGTTAACTTGCAATGATATTTTTAAGCTTACCGTAAATGGTGGTGTACAGCAGCGCAATCTGAATATACACTCCATCCTCATCCGTTATGCTGGCGTCATATTTGATCTCCACCGCCAATCCCTTTTGCGAATCAATTGCAGCCAACTCCACATCCGTAGTATTTGCCATAAAATAGTGTCCATAAAAGTCTGTCGGTCTCACTCCGGTGCTAGTTCTCACTCTCATCACCGCATCAAAACCCACCGGTCTTCCCAAATGCAGTATCAAATCCCCTATCACCCGTGGTCCATCAATTTCCGCTTGAAAGTACGTATATTTGTTAACCGATCCCCCAGTGAGTCTTGCCACTTGGCCAACAGTGGCCACATCCACGTAAGAATTATTAAAAAGATAGAGGTCAACAGACACTCCCACACCCACACAATCCTGCCCCAGTTGATTATAATAGGTAGACTGTGGAACCAGCACCGTTTTCTCCTTGTCCGTGCCCAGAAGCTTGCGATCCGCTTCCCTGTTCTTGAGTTTCCCAGGAGCAGCCTCTGACACTGGAAGGGAGGAGTGGAACACAAGCAACTTGCCAACTCGTTCACTAGCCTTGAGTGCCTCCATGCCTGCCACAATGGCAGGTCCTAGCACCGCCTCTGTCTCCTTTGTATCACCAAAGAGAACTGGAAGCTGCTCCATGAGAAGTTCCACAGCGTTCAGGGCTTCGGCACAGGGTACAAGAAAGCCTTTGAGAATGGGCATGAACATGTCCGCCACATCCGGCACGATTACCATTTGAGGTTGACCCAGGCTGGGGTCAATGTTGTAAAAGTGAACTTTGGAGTTGTAGGTTATAAAGCCGACGGGGGTGTGGGATGGAAGAGCTTCGAGCAGGTTTTTCATCTGGGAACAGAGAAGATTCACTAGGCCAGACTTGACGTTGTTGTAGGACACGTCAATCACGAAAATGAAGCCGGGCTCTTTTGGCAGCGTATTATTCTGCAAAGTTAAAAAACAATTAAAAATAGAACATTACCTTGAAAAAATGATAACATGCAGCAGCAAGATTTTTTTTACGCACTCGACAGTATTCAGGCGTGGCAATGTATTCATAAGTTCCTTTCCACAGTTCGGGTCGCTCCCACTTGTCCACTCGTTGTCCAGTATGATCCAAATGCGAAAAGTATTCTGGAGGAACCTCCGTCGTGGCTTTACAGAGCAAACACTGAAATCTCCTTCCACCATCAATGAACTGCATTAAAGGAGACATGTAGGCTTTACATCGGATACAACGAACAGGGCCCATGGGACCTAAGTCCACGCATGGAATTGATTGCTCATCCTTTGCCGGGGATTCGAACGGATTTATCTACAGAAGAAAATATTACAAATCTTTTAGTTTCAGAAGCATTTATAAAAATGTACAGGATTTCCAAAGGGAAATAGAACTTACCACTAAAGCGAAAGGAATAGCTGTCTGCTTGAGCATGTCAAGCTGCGCAGGCACGGAATACATTGTGGACCTTACAAATCGTGGACTGGCATTGCCACAATCCTCAACCTGAAACTTGGTAGTCACTAGTGGTGGAAGAAGGCCTTTCTGGTCTGTTCTGAAGATCCCTCCACGTGTCTGCTGATCCTCTTGCATTACTCCAATCTAAGTACACGTATGATAGTAAGCTTCACTGATTCACTAAATCACTGAAATGAAAACTGTTTAAAGCTGGAATGTACTTACCGCTGAAGGCATTTGATCCGGATCCAGCCTTTTTTGGCCCCCTGCTTGTTGTGCACTTGGTTGAGCATAGGGTGGAACACCAGGCTGTTGACCGTACTGATTAGGCTGCGGCTGTGGTTGATACTGTGGATAATTTGGCTGAGTCATTGGTCCACCCGGCTGTGGAACCTGCCCAGGCACTGGAGGTCTTTGCTGATACTGAGGCATACCACCTGGAGGAGGAGGAGCACCTCCACCTTGTCCCGCACCCACATAGTACCCTCCATCGTTTAAAGGCTGTTGTTGGTGTTGCTGCTGCATTTGCGGCGGCTGCATTCCAGGTTGTTGATAAGGCGGCATTTGTGGCCCTTTGGGCACTTGGGGTTGTTGCTGTTGTAAGCCAGGCTGTGTCATTGGAGTAGGCCCGGCATTAAAATGATGTGGAGTTCCTTGCTGTTGCGGTTGCCCATTCTGGTGATAATTTGGCTGAGGAATGGGACCAGGAGGACCACCTGGAGGACCAGGTGGTCTTTGCTGTTGATACTGTTGAACACCAGGAGGATGCGGAGGAGGACCACCACCCACTCCCGGACCGGGATAATAACCTCCATCTGTTTGTTGGGGCTGTGGTGGTGGTTGCTGCTGCTGCTGTTGCATTGGAGGCATCTGCGGTTGCTGAAACGGGGGCATAACACTTTTGGGACCTTGGGGCTGCTGTGGTGGTTGGCTTAATGGGGGACCACTCATACTATTAAACTGTGGTCCAGGCTCGGAAGCTTGTCCATTCTGATGGTAATTTTGCTGTGGAGGTTGCTGAGGGCCGGGTGGTCTCTGCTGAGCATACTGGGGAATTCCTGGTGAAGGGGCTCCAGGCCCAGGATAGAATCCTGGTTGCTGCGGCTGCATTCCTGGTTGGGGCACTCCTGGAGCACTTAGCACCGGTGGCTGCTGCGGCTGCTGGGGAAAGGCTGGATAAGCAGACTTGACCGTCCCTCCGTCCATCGTAGTCAAGTCGTCCAAAAAATAGGTTCAGAGCACAGAAGTGGGATATTTTCAAGAGAAAGTTTGGCAAAGGGACTGCCTTGTTGAGTGAGAGTGTTGTGCCGAGTGAGAGAGATTGTCAGATGGGGCTGCCACGTCGACTAGTTCTGAGCTCTGCTTGGGACTAACGTCAAACTTGAAGTGTCATAAGGAATGCATAGCGAGCGGGAAGGCAGCAGGCTCAAAGCTCTCACTAGGCACAGCTTCACAGGCACGGCCATATGTTGAGCAATACCAACCCAGCCATGTACTCAGAAGAAGAAACATCAACAAAAATATTGCAAGGGGATAACCAGATGTACCAAAATAGCACATTAATTTTTCCCCAAAAATTATTTTAACATTTACTCTAACAAGCTATTAAATTACTAATTGGCTTAAAAATATTTAATTTAAACGTGGCCCAACTAATTGATAGATTTTTGGGTTATTTAAGCAACTGTATAGAAAAGTGTGACCTAAAAGTCCCAAGTCCCACAACGTCTAAGACGCTCATTTAAAATGAGTAATTTTAAACCTAAAAGCTAGCCTTAACTGTTATTATAAAATGAGATAACGCTAAATTATATGAACCATTGCTTTATTTTAGGTTAGGTTATGTTAGGTTAACTAACTGAATGTCTAAGAAATTCGTCGGTATTACAGTTTAAAAAAATATTATTTCTAATGCATTACTTAAAATATCCCAGAATTCGTAATCGTATCTAAACTCATATTTTACAAATAGTCATTCAATTAAACTTAGTTAAACTAGAGTTAAAACAAAGTTAAAGCAATCTTTGGAAGACAGACAGACAAACCAGCTGAATACTCAAAAACCCATCTGTTGTCTTACAACACGTAAGTATTACACGAACACACGTATCTATCTGGCTATCTGCTCAACGTAATGCTTACGACATGACTAGCCAGTTTCTATTCATTTCTATTCGAGTCGGCAGCTCACTGCCACCCTTCACACCCCACGCCATACCCAAAACAAGCTCTCTCTTCTGCTGAACATTCTGAAAAAAAGGTCTCTTGTGTGAAGTGAACGATCCCTTAGCATTGAAAAAGCGTTGCCGTTTGCCAGTTTCTAGTAGCTCTGAGCTCTGTTGTTGTATTCAGGCGAGTGCCCTCTCTTTCCTTCTTTCTTTTCTTGGCTCCCGTCAACTGAGTCAGTGTTCTTTGCTCCTCTGCCGTAGTATTCCTATTAAAATTTGTAGGTGCATTAAAAAGTTAACTTGATTTTAATACAAAGAGACGCAGACATACATACACCTTCTGTGACTTGACGGGTGAGTAGTTGAGTACTATTTGCAATCATCATCGGTACTTTACACCCAAAACAGTTAACAATTTCCCTTTGTTCACCATTCACACTTTACTCAGCTGAGCGGCATCATCAGCCATTCTGCATTTTCAAAATATTTACCAGATTTGGCCATTTTGCATGTTGTTTACAGAGGGAGAGCAGATACCGGGAACTGAAGACCAAACCGGAAGTGAATTGTCAACTGTGTGCAGTTTGGTGTGAGTTGAGAAGGTAAGGATAACTGTGGTGCAATTTTGGGGATTGGAATGTTAATGATTTTTTGGGTGATTGATTGATTGGTTTTTTTGGTTGACAGTTGTTAAAATGGAGGTTGAGGAACCGCAAAGTGCGGCGGCTTCTGAAAATGGGGAGAACTCTAGTAACTCGTCGGACGTGTCCAAGGACCGTCCTGAGGAGGGTGAAGGGCCTGGAACGGACAAGTCAAAGCGATTTGACTTTTTGTTAAAGCAGACTGAGATCTTTTCTCATTTTGTGGCCAGTGGAGCTTCGGGAAAGGGACCTACGAGTCCGTTGAAGGTTAAGCCGAGTAAGGAGGAAAAGAAGAAGAAGATGAATGAAAGGCGAATCTCTGAGGCTGGGGATCATCGGCATAGAATGACGGAACAGGAGGAGGATGAGGAGCTGTTGACTGATGCTGCGGCTTCCAAGATTATTATCAATTTTGATGAGAGTCCGCATTATATCAAAGGAGAGATGAGGGACTACCAAGTCCGGGGGCTGAACTGGATGATCTCGCTGTTTGAAAATGGCATCAATGGAATTCTGGCGGATGAGATGGGTTTGGGAAAGACTCTGCAAACTATCTCGCTGTTGGGCTACATGAAGCATTACCGAAGTATTATGGGACCACAT
This sequence comes from Entomobrya proxima, assembly GCA_029691765.1. NCBI lineage: Eukaryota > Metazoa > Arthropoda > Collembola > Entomobryomorpha > Entomobryidae > Entomobrya > Entomobrya proxima. Next base: position 571,691 of record CM056168.1, read on the forward strand.
TTGGTTATCGTTCCAAAGTCTACCTTGGCCAATTGGATGAATGAGTTTAAGCGCTGGTGTCCTACTCTGAGGGCTGTGTGCTTGATTGGTGACCAGGAAAGCAGAGCGGTTTTCATTCGGGATGTGATGATGCCTGGAGAGTGGGACGTTTGCGTTACTTCCTATGAAATGGTGATCAAGGAAAAGGCAGTTTTCAAAAAGTTCCAATGGCGATACATTGTTATCGACGAGGCTCACAGGATCAAAAATGAAAAGTCCAAGTTGTCCGAGTATGTTCGTGAGTTTAAAAGCTCCAATCGGTTGCTGATTACGGGAACACCCCTGCAAAATAACTTGCACGAGTTGTGGGCTCTGCTTAACTTTTTGCTTCCCGATGTATTCAACTCTTCTGAGGATTTCGACGAGTGGTTTAACACCAACAGTTGTTTGGGAGATAACACGCTGGTGGAAAGACTGCATGCTGTGCTGAGACCCTTTCTGCTGAGAAGATTGAAGTCGGATGTGGAAAAGCGGTTGAAACCCAAGAAGGAGGTGAAGGTGTACGTGGGACTGAGCAAAATGCAGAGAGAGTGGTACACCAAGATTCTGATGAAGGATATTGACATTGTCAATGGGGCTGGGAAAGTGGAGAAGATGAGGCTGCAGAATATTCTGATGCAGTTGAGAAAATGCTGTAATCACCCATATCTCTTTGATGGAGCTGAACCTGGGTAAGTACTGCATACACTTAAGTGCATATTTAAATCATTACTGTTTTTTCATTTTCCATTTTTTGTCATTTTTAGCCCACCGTACACTACAGACACTCACATTGTGAACAACAGCGGAAAAATGTTGATTTTGGACAAGCTCCTTCCCAAACTGCAGGATCAAGGCTCTCGAGTTCTCGTTTTCAGTCAGATGACAAGAATGCTGGACATTCTAGAGGACTACTGTCTATGGAAGGGTTACCACTACTGCCGTCTTGATGGTCAAACACCTCACGAAGATCGTCAAGTTCAAATCAACGAGTACAACGAGCCCGGAAGCAAAAAGTTCCTTTTCATGTTGTCCACCCGTGCTGGAGGTCTGGGTATCAACTTGGCCACTGCTGACGTTGTCATCCTCCTCGACTCTGACTGGAACCCCCAGATGGTGTGAAAAAATGTTTGGCGTCTTAATTAGCCTTTAATTAACCTTAATTAACCTTAATTAACTTTAAAAATGGTAAAAATCGGTAGTTTGGGCAGCGGAAGGTTGATGGGGCGACTTGAGATGGGATGAATGCTGCTCACTCCCAAAAACCGATCCTTCGCTTCGCTTATTTTGTTTGGCGTCTTAATTAACCTTTAATTGACCTTAATTAACTTTTAAAATGGTAAAAATCGGTAGTTGAGAGTGGTATTGGGCAGCGGTAGGTTGATGGGGCGACTTGAGAGGAATGTGTTGTGAAAACCGATCCTTCGCTTATTTAACTAATTATTCGCAGGTCTTAATGAATTACTTCTTCTTCTTTCTATTACAGGACTTGCAAGCTATGGACCGAGCTCATCGAATTGGTCAAACGAAGCAAGTGCGAGTGTTTAGATTCATTACGGAGAGCACTGTCGAAGAGAAGATTGTGGAACGTGCGGAAATCAAGTTAAGATTGGACAAGTTGGTTATCCAACAAGGTCGGTTGGTTGACAACAAGACCAACGCACTGAACAAGGACGACATGTTGAACATGATTCGTTTCGGCGCGGACCAGGTGTTTGCCACAAAGGACAGTGAAATCACGGATGAGGACATTGACGAAATCTTGAAAAAGGGAGAGGCAAAGACTGAGGAACTTAATCAGCGACTTTCCACACTGGGCGAATCCTCCCTGAGGAATTTCACTTTGGATGCTCCCACCGAGTCTGTGTACAAGTTTGAAGGGGAGGACTACCGAGAGAAAAAGAAAACTGGGTTTATTGGTCACTGGATTGAGCCACCGAAGCGTGAAAGAAAGGCTAATTATGCGGTAGATGCGTACTTCCGAGAAGCTCTTCGTGTTTCGGAACCCAAGGCTCCTAAAGCGCCTCGTCCTCCTAAACTCCCGGTTGTGCAAGATTTCCAGTTTTTCCCTCCCAGGTTGTTTGAGCTGTTGGATCAGGAGATTTACTACTACAGGAAAACGTTGGGGTACAAGGTTCCCAGGAATCCGGATTTGGGTGCGGATGCAGCTAAAGTGCAGAGGGAAGAGCAGAAAAAGATTGACGAGGCCAAGCCACTTTCGGATGACGAGCTAACCGAGAGGGATACGCTGTTGGCTAGAGTAAGTTAATGTTCAAGTGAATTGGTTAAGAATGATTTATGAATTTCATGTCTAATTGTTGAATTATTATTTTTCTTGTAGGGTTTTACAAACTGGACAAAGCGTGACTTTAACCAGTTCATCAAAGCCAGTGAAAAGTATGGTCGTGACGATATTGAAAACATTGCAAAGGAAGTGGAAGGCAAAATGCCGGAGGAAGTGATTGAATACAGCGCTGTATTCTGGGAGCGTTGTCACGAGCTGCAGGACATTGAAAAGATCTTGGCGCAGGTGGAAAGGGGAGAGGCGAAAATCCAGCGTCGTTCCAGTATTAAAAAGGCTTTGGACTCTAAAATGGCCCGCTATCGAGCTCCATTCCACCAGTTACGTATAGCTTATGGAACTAACAAGGGTAAAAACTACACGGAGGAAGAGGATCGGTTCTTGGTTTGCATGCTGCACAAGCTGGGCTTTGACAAGGAGAATGTCTATGACGAGCTACGAATTGCCGTCAGGTTAGAAAAATAACTTTAGAAAAATTGCAGTACAATGCTTTTTTATGAAAAGTTTTAATCTTTTCCTCCTTTTCTATGCAGAGCTGCACCCCAGTTCCGCTTCGATTGGTTTATCAAATCCCGAACTGCTATGGAACTTCAGCGTAGGTGCAACACCCTGATAACCTTGATTGAAAGGGAGAATCAAGAGTTGGAGGAGAAGGAACGAGCAGACAAGAAAAAGCAAAAGCAGGCCGGGGGCAAGCATCATGACACTCCAAAGGGAAAGAGGAAAGCAGCTGAACCCACTCCAGAACCAAAATCCGCTGGAAAGAAGAAAAAGAAGGATTGAAAGCAAGTTAACAGGAAAGTCTGCAAAAAGAAAGTGTTGTAGTTTGTAGTACACTCCATAAAAAATAAGATTGTATTTTAGTTAGATAATTATTCTACCTACACTCCACTCATGTATAAAAAGTAAGCCACTGAAGCAAGTACTTCTCTCAGTTAGAATTAGAAGCATAATAATTTTGTGTGATTGCTTCGAAAAAATGAATTTTAACTTCTGCTAGCCTCGTTTTTGGTGGATGTATTGCTGAACAGGGAACACGTTTCTCGTTTCCATTTTTTAATCTCAATGGACTTTTTTTTAGAATTTAGCATAATAAGCTTCTAATGTACATAACTTATTATTACACACGTGCATATAACTTATAGATTTCTTTTTTTCGTACATTTTTTTGTTTTTGATTATAAAAATTACTTAAAAACTAGCAACTACAAACTAGGTTGTGTGCATAATAGTAGCAAGTAAAATGTCTGGGGTGAAGTGAGAATGAGCAAGATGAAAAGGTAAACTTGTACAGCTTTTATGTAACTTGCATTTAATGCTGTTGTTGGTGATCGGCCATTCTACATTAATTCAATTGAAAAATTGCTCTTTTAATGCTATTGTCTTTAAAAAATGATTTGATGTTTCTTATGTACCTATTTAATTACCTGTGTGTAATGCAATAGTAAAAATGGAAATAAATTGGATTACTTATCTACTTGGTCGACAAAATGTATGAAGGTGTGTATTAGAATGTGTATGGGTTTTTCATTAATAAATGGTAATGCGGTTTTATCCTCGTCGTTCCAGCTGCAGCTTTGCTACCGTATTTACCCATAGATTTCCTGCATTATTGAATGGTATACGGAATATCCAGTTTTTGGGGTAGACCCAACAAGTTGTAACAAAAGATGAAGTACCTATCCATATCATGCATTGAAAATACTGCACCTATGAATTACGGATGTAGTTTCTTGTCATCTTCATCTCATCTTACTCCGGATCACATAAAAAAAGTAGAGGAACTGTTGTATATTTATTTTGAATTCTTCTATAACTTCCGTTATTACCAGGGAGGAAAGGAGTCAGCAGTTGTCAGCAATTTTTAAGGTACTTCATTCTCAAGAACGTGTCAACTTGTCACTGACAAGTGACAAATGCAGTGATATGTCCTCTGTTTCTTGACCCATATTGTACCAACTTTACATTCCTTCCGGTTTTTTGCAGGAACAGGAATACCCACCCACCTTATCCACAATGGCATCAAAACACACACAAGCTGATTTGGATGCTGCCAGGGAGGAACGGAAAAAGAAGGATGCTTCGAATAATACTGATCATCATGTTGGTAAGATAAACTTTCCGTTAAGGTGTTAGTAGTTTCTTTAAAGCACAAGTTTTAATTGACTTTTTGTATGAATATTGGTTTTTAGATCCGCAAGTCAGAGCTGAACTGGAGCAGCTCAGAGAAAAGGTGCCACATCACGCCAAAGAGCATGCGGATAACATGATTAAGCTGGTGTTTGAACATGACACGCAGCGTCGTCATCAACTTGCTCTGGAGATTTTGAAGTCTTATGCGGACATATCCTATCCAGAAGATACTCATCATTTGCCAGGACAGGGTACCAGTGTCTAATGGAGAGTTATTATGTGTACAAACTTCTCAGTCTTAAGCCATATAATATACTCAAAACCATATCATTTAAATGTTCTGAGTCTGACAAATTCCGATTTTCTATATGAATTGTGTACCTAAGCGTAAAAAACTAGATAATTCCATGAAATTATTCCATGAAATTATATGCTTTTTTCACTTTCTCTGTTCCTGTATGAGTATTCTTTTGCAATAAATGCAATTATTTATTATCTTCTATTATGAATGGTTTCGAAATAATTATCTGTTTATCCATGATTTCAATTTGTTGCAACTATTTTACAAGCAATCATTAATGTATCATGGCTTTCAAAGCAAATCTCATAAAATTCGGGGATTCTACAGAGTTTTCAAAACTGAATGCATGAACATAAAACATGAGTTCAGTCATTACTGTAATAAATATGTTCGTACATAATCTGTCTGCTGGTTTAGTTTTAAGTTACATTTTTTACTATGCTCACGACTAAAACACATAAAACTTTGATTGCTTATAGCGGTACCCCGTACTTAAAAACGTCAGAATCAAAATTGATTTTTTTTCTATGTATTTTGCTCTGCTACAAAAAAGTTGGTCATTCAGTAAGCATTTGAGTTTGTCACATTGACATTACTGTCTTGTAGTTTGGTAGAGTACCGGTTTAAAACCTAAAATCTGGGTAAGTGCGAGCGCACAGAACAATAACGCTATTCATTCATACATGAATAGAAGCAATGTCAATCCGATGTCTTAAGAAAATTTTTACTGCTTTTTGGTTTGAAACCTGCAGAGAGGTACCAGTAGTACAAATAATGTTACATTATTTGCTTAAGATTTCGAAATGAATGCATAGAGCTTTTAAAGTAAAACTTGAAATGAAACATGACTCCCGTGAACAGAACACAACCGAGAACCAAAGTACTAAAGTATAGGCTTAAAACAAGAATCAGGGGCAGATGCATGAATGAATCGGTTTTTTTGTGCATGAAACAGTTTTGGGTATGGGCTAAAACTGTGAAAGGGTTAAAAATAGTGGCATTCTAAAACCATGAAAGCTGCTCGTAAAAGGAGGGCTTGTTGTCATGCTTTACTTTTTCAATTTTTTACGGGCTCCTGAGGGTACACAGGATTTACTGGCGTCCAGAGCACAGTTCTGGTGCATTTATCCTTTTAGCAGGTCATGCACAAGAAACATAATATTGTAAAACCGGCAACTAAAGATTTTTTAAGAGCAGCATCGTCAATCCTTCTGAGATAAAAATCGGCAGCGTCATAGCGTCAAGCGTGCATCTTTTTGCACCGGTACCAGCAAATAAAGTCGAGGGTCTTGAGTTTGTTGTTCACGACGAACAACCACACCCCCTCCGCTTGTCACTGTCACCCAATAATACCCTTGTAGCCATTTATTTTCATGGGACCATAATTTTCCTCTGAACTGAACTGGTTTCCTTTGAGGGTTCATTGAGCCAACCAAGCAGATAAAACGGTGAGCTTCACCCTCCGCAGAGCTCACAGTCCAGCCAGATCCCAAAGAAGACGGATAAGCACCAGAGAAAAACCTCTTTTGAATAAAATGATACGTTTCTTCAGACCAAGTTACCTTCTAGTTGTAGTTTTGTTACCTCAGTGGTGCATCTCCTCATCGTCGCCTCCATCCTCTGGTTCACACGCACATTTACATCCCCTCCATGGAGCCCCTCCAAAACTGCAGTATCCCGAGCTGAAAAGGGATGACTCTGTGGTGGATGACTATTACGGGATAAAAGTTCATGATCCATACAGATACCTGGAGGATCCGGATGCAGAGGAAACGAGAAAGTTTATCGAGGTGCAGAACACACTAACCGAAGAGTTTCTGGGGAGAAATTCGATGAAGAAGGATATCGAAGCGAAAATTACGGAAGTCTACAATTACCCCAAGTTTGGCGTGCCGAGAAGATATGGGAATCGGTACTACACTGTGATGAACAGTGGGTTGCAGAATCAAGAGTAAGTTTTCTAAACTTGAAATATATTTCTAAGATGAGCAATTATTTTAAATAATTTGGTTGCTTTTGTGCCTTTTAGTGTATACTACGTCCAGGACAGTTTAGATTCCGAAACAGTCGAAGTCTTCTTTGACCCCAATCAGCTATCCGAAGATGGAACTGTTCACTTGGGTGAAATTGAGTTTTCTGATGATGGTGAGCTTGTAGCTCTGGGCTTGAATAGTAAGGGTTCTGACTGGATGACAGTGACAATTAGGAATGTCAGTAGTAAACAGGATTATCCTGAAACGCTGCGGGATATCAAGTTTTCAAACATTGCCTGGACTAATGACAACGTGGGATTTTTCTATGCTGTAAGACAAAGGAAAATGATTTTAAACAATTTTTTATGATTTTTTGTTAAATGCAAGCATTTTTTTCAAAATCACAGCGTTATCCCAAGTTGGAAGGCAATAAGGCACGATCAGGTTCCTCTGGAACGGAAACGGTAAAGTATGGAAATCAGAAGATTTACTACCACAGAGTGGGAACCAGTCAAGATGAAGACGTGTTGGTGGTCGAGTTTGAAGATCCACAATTGCTTGTGTAAGAATTTCAAACAATGCAATAAATTCTTTGAAAAATTATCTTTTTTTTACAATAATTTGCAAATCTGTATTTCAGTGGAGACGTAACGGTCACCGAAGACGGCAACAATCTATTAATCTTCCCCAGCAAGGGAGCCAGTGGCGAGGTAACCGTTTACTTTGCCAATCTCCAAGAACCCACTCGCAGCAGTGGTGGCATTTCCGGCAAACTCAAAGTCGTCCCCATTGTCTCCGAATTTAAGCGAGAGTACTCCTACGTCACTTCCGAAGGCTCTATTGTCTACCTGTTGACCAACGATGGTGCACCCAACTACAGAATCATTGGCGTGGACCTCAACAAACCAGACCCCAGCCATTGGACCACTTTAGTCGCAGAAAACCCCAAAAACATTTTAGACTGGGCTTATAACGTAAACCAAGACAAGCTGGTGTTGAAGTACCTGGTGGACGTAAAGAGTCAGTTGGAAATCCGCAGTTTGAAGGACGGAAGCTTTATCCAGCAAATTAAAATCCCTCTGGGCTCTGTGGACAGCTTCGGTGGAAAACGGAAGGACAATGAATTTTACTTCCGGGTTGTTAGCTTCCTTACGCCCACCATAATCTACCGCGTGGATCTAAGTCAACCAGGTCCTTATGAAGCCAAGGTGGCTAGAGAAGTCAAAGTACCCGGATTTGACCCCTCCAAGTTTATTACCAAGCAGGTGTTCTATCCCAGCAAGGATGGAACAGTAGTTCCCATGTTTGTCATTCACAAACGGGATCTTCCACTGAATGGAAATGCCAGCACGATTATTTATGGCTATGGCGGCTTCAACATTAACATTCTTCCTAGCTTCCGTGCAGACAGAATCGTATTTTTAAACAATTTTGATGGAGTTTATGCCGTGCCCAATATTCGTGGAGGAGGAGAATACGGACGCAATTGGCATGAAGGAGGAAGGCTCCTGAAAAAGCAAAATGTTTTCGATGACTTTCAAGCGGCTGCCGAATTCCTGATCCGTGAACGGTACACAAATCCAAGTAAAATTGCAATTCACGGAGGATCCAACGGTGGTTTGCTGGTCAGCGCTTGTGTCAATCAAAGACCGGAACTTTATGGAGCTGGCATTGCTCAAGTGGGAGTACATGACTTGTTACGCTTTCAAAAGTTTACCATTGGCTATGCCTGGTGTACTGAGTACGGATGCTCGGATAATGGAAACCAAACCATTTTTGAGAATTTGTACCGCTTGTCGCCCTTGCATAACGTGAGGTTACCAACGGATCCAAATGTGCAGTATCCTGCAGTGCTGCTGACCACTGGAGACCATGATGACAGGGTGGTGCCCTTGCATTCTTACAAATTGATTGCTGAGTTGCAGTACAAAGTGGGAAGATCTCCGAGACAGAGCAATCCACTGCTTATCAGAGTTCAAACTAGCACGGGGCATGGTGCTGGAAAGCCAACTTCCAAAAAGGTAGGCCAATTAAAAGATAAAATTGTCAAGATTTTAGTACAATGGGCAATCTGAAACATTTATCTTTTTTGTTACAGATTGAAGAATACGCGGAAATGTACACGTTCCTGGTGGAATCCGCAGGATTCGTTTTTACTCCATAAAGCGCATATCAATCTGGAGGTGCATTGTCAGAACTAAATTGTTTTCTCATGTTTTTTATTATTTTCAATAATTATCTCAATTTTTATGTGATAAATAAAATTATAGAGCATTTCATAATAATTTATTATTCTGAAGATAATAAACCGCTGCAAAATGCTAATTTTATCGGTAAAAAACCAATGTCCACACCCATTTTGACCTTATCTGGTCTGCACGCGGCATGTTCACGATAATCCCTTCCTTAGGTGCCTTCCTCCAGTTGAGTGAGTGATGATATCCCAACATTTTAACGTTTAATCTTGGAGTATCGTCATCAATCGCCCCTAATGTTATACTAGTTCCTGGCCACTGGGTTATCATTCCGTAGATTCGACTATTATCTGCACTCATTGTATACCAAACGCCAGGTGTAACTGTGTCATTTTGGTAGATGTATGGCACAGTGCCATAAATGGCTTCTCCGTTGACCTCTAGCCACTCGCCCATTTGAAGTAGTCGCTCTTGCTGAATTGGTGGAATGATTCCTTCTCGGGTGGGACCCACATTGATCAGTATGTTGCCTCCGCAAGACACGCTTTCTGCAATTGTGGTGATTAGTTGCTCTGGCGTAAGATAATCCTGAATCTGAGCATTTCTTCGATAACCCCAGGAAAACTTATCTAGGGTCATGGCGTTCTCCCACTTGTGGGGTTGCAAAACCCCGGGATTGTAGCGATCTTGACAGGTAAAGTAACCGCCATGTTTGCAGGGAATGCCTTGACCCCATCTATCGTTGGCTACTACTGTCGACCTTACAGGGCTTTGGTTATACAGCCAAGTGAGAAATTCCTTGGACTGCCAGTAAGTGTCATTTGCCTCCCAATCTCCATCCGACCAAATGACTTCCGGTTTGTAGGTGTTAACCAGTTCATACATTTCTGGGAGCATTTTAAATCGCACGAATTCGTTGGTCTTGTGCTTGTTTTTACTGTCTTGTAGGTACAAGGGATTAAACCATTCATAGAGTGAGTGGTAAACACCAAATTTTAAGGTGGTTGTGTTTCTTATGGCTGTTGCCAGATCGCCGACGATGTCACGGTGTGGACCAACGTCTTTGGAGTTCCAACTGAAGGAATATCGGGATGGCCAGAGGGTGTAGCCTTCGTGGTGTTTGGAGGTTAGCACTACGTATCTGGAGGGAATATGGAAAAAGTAAAGTACACATTCTGATTGGTAAAACCCGATTTCGGTTTTTGGCATTTTACCTGGCTCCCGACTTTTCAAATAGACCTGCCCACTGAACGGGATCAAAGAATTCAGCAGTAAACTGCGGAGCAAACTCTTGATAACTGAAGTTTGGCTTGAAATTCCTTTCCATGTACCGTTTTGTCTCATTATTTCCGCCTGTCATGATAATCAAATGACGAATTATCCGTTTTTATAAACGATTATATACTATTTTTTACGTACTTTTCCAGTAGCTCCAAAACCATTCACTGGCAACCCCAGGAACACTGAATACACCCCAGTGAATAAAAATCCCGATTTTGCTCTGGTCATACCAGGCAGGTAAAGGGCGAGCATCTAAACTGGACCAGGTTGGCTGGTATTCGGGCAGTTCATGTTGCACGTTACCCCCATCTTCATTTCGAAATTGCCAGTGGCTATCTACTGACTGGATTTCATTCAGTTTACTCTGTGGTGCTTCATTGTTGTAAAGACAACGTGTGTCCACCACTAGAGCAATTAGAACCCCTACTAACAATGTAACATAGTTTGTCATTTTAATTGCCACGAATTAAAAATTTGCATGAACTATATTTCTATAAGTTATTTCAAAGAGAACATTTTGCTCTTGGAAAATAGTTGGAAATACAGAAAGAAGCTGTTTGTGTTACCACCCACGCATTTAACTTCATGATAACTTACCCAAGTCAATCCAGTAAATAATGAATGACCAATATTTATCATGATTAATTAAAGCTTAATACACACACATGAAGTAAGCGAGTGGACCATTTGTATGGTATCGATACGAGAGTTGACGTTTTAGCAGAAGGAGCAACGCTGTGATTGACAGATGAAATCATGTTAGTTTACAATCAAAAGAATTTATGTAATGCACAGCTTGAAATTAAAAGTGTTTCTTCGTAATATTATTTTTAATTGTATCAGTATACTAATACGAAGCATGAGCATGACATTCTATAGGACATGCATCGATATATACATGCACAAAATAATAATTTCATGTAATGATCTTGCAAACAGCTACGCATGCAATGAACCATAATAAGCGGACAATTAAAAAATCAAGAGACAGGGCCCAAAGAAAGTCGAACGGACATCATATTTGTAATTCTGGGGTCCGGTTCACCAGCGCGGCTCATTGCATCATTGTCATTATCTCATTAATTGTGGCATGGATCGTAAATATAAAATAAAATTTAATACGATAATGATAATGAAGCAATGAACAATTTCGGTGAAACAGACCCCTGGTCAAAAATGGAAATGTATTAGTGTGCCCCGATATCCGCACTGGGATAGTAATAGTACGGTGATAAACTCAACTCAACGTACATAAAACATAATTTGGAAATAACTTTTATGCAAATTATCTTTCACGGCTTGTTATGTTCTCCTTCACGACTTGAGGAATTTGTCCTGAATGCATATCTAACGGAAGACGTGACAAGTGTAACCATTCCCCGTAAAATCTTCAATCTGAGAGTGACATCATCATATTTAACAACGAGCGTCCCAGCTTGCAACCAACAACTTGTAATCATTGTACCTTGTCACAGATACCCGCTGGAATAGGTACTGCTGGTGTACCTTTTTTGGTTTAACATGGATTGGATTGCCCCACACGGAAAAATGGTTACTACAGATTGCCTATGCAGAAGAAGAGCTCCTTTGTTCCTGACTTAAATATGGTCCGTTGTCCTTTTATTTATTTGTTTTTTGTACATAGCAAACAAAATCTCAAATTGAAATGTATTTGAATTTCTAAAGCTTATCTTCACTCACTTGATACTTGGTACTTACCTATACTTCTGGAATACATGCATACTTGGTCATGGAATAATCCTTAACCACTATCAACCAGAAATACTACAAAGTTTCATTCATTTTAGCTTGAAAGTTTCAAGTTGAAACACGATTGTATAGCTATTTTATTTTAATAATTAACGGACATTTAAAAACAAGCAGTTTTAAAACTTTTAATTCTTAACCATGTCGCTTTTAAAAATATTACTACTGCAGACTTGCTGCACTTTATATTTCTTGCCCGCATCACAATGCGCAAACATTCTATTTTTCATCGGATTCGGTGGTCAGAGCCACCGCCTAGCCATGGAACCCCTAGCAAACGCCCTTTCCGACAAAGGTCATCGTGTCAGCTTCCTAGTTCCGGAAAACCCCAACAAAATCCAAAATAAAAATATTTCCTACTTTGTTTCCGAAAACGTGGAAAAATTCATTGAAAAGCTACATAAGTTGGGCGGAGAAGAGCTCAACTTGTATCAAACCCGAAAGCAGGGCAGAACTGCCAAATCCTGGTTTCTCATTCCCTGGATTGGAATCAACGTTTGTGAGCGTCTCTACAATGACCCCGCATTTATGGACTGGATTGGCAAAGAAAAGTTTGACCTAATTTTAATCGACGGTTTGTTTAGCGACTGTGCTTATGGCCTAGCGCATCTTCACCAGTCAAAGGTTATCCTGTTCATATTGTCCTCCGTACCCAACTGGCACGCAGATGGAATTGGAGTGCCGGACGAAACTTCCTCCATTCCGGATATGCAGTTTCATTTTCCCCAGAAAATGAATTTTTGGCAGAGGACGGTCAGCGCACTGATGCCGGTTCTTTGGAGATTGTACAGAGAGTGGTACTACTTTCCCAAACTGGAAAAGGTGACACGAGAAGGTCAGAAGTTGATTTCAACCAAACCCGTGCCAGATTTTACGGAACTGCAGAGGAACGTGGATTTGGTGCTGGTGAATACTCACGTGGCACAAGAGTATCCGAGGTCACTGCCTTCAAATGTGATACCGGTTGGGGGAATTTCTTTCGTGGAAAATAGGAAGAAGCTTCCAAAGGTACTGGTTTTATTGCTTGACTTTGGAAACTTTGAAATGGGTTTGCTAATTGTGTCTGACATTTTTTAGGATTTGGAGGATTTTATCAATCGAGGCAAAGACGGATTTGTATACGTCAACTTTGGATCGTACTTGGACTTTACCATGTTTCCGGCTGAAGTCCAGCAAACGTTTTTAAACGCTTTGGGAAACTTTTCAAATATTCAGTTTATTTGGAAAATGAAAACTAAACCGGAAGGCTTGCCGGAGAATATTTACGTGGATAAATGGATGCCACAGCAGGATATTTTGTGTAAGCTACTATTACAAGCTTGTAAATGGTTTGGGGCATTATGAGACATAATCTTTGTCACTGCCTGGTTTTCTAGTTCATCCTAAAATCAAGGTTTTTCTGACCCATTCCGGACTGGGTGGAGTAAATGAAGCGATTTATGGAGCAGTGCCCTTGCTCTGCTTTCCCGTTTTCGCGGAACAGGACTCCAACGCTAATCTTGTGGTGAGCAAAGGAATGGGTCTCAAGATGGAAATTACTGAAGTGACTGAACAAGGCTTGAATGCTGCGTTGGCTGAGCTGTTGTCCAACAATAAAATGTAAAACTAATTACAAATTCAGTTAGGATCTAATGATTTGGGAGGAACCTTGTAAGAAATTGTATAAATTTTGAATTGTAGGTATCGTGAGAACATTAACCAAGTTCGGAAACAGTTTTTGGACCGACCCATGAAGCCTTTGGAAACGGCCCTTTGGTACACTGAACTTGTTCTCCGACACAATAGCACGGAATTCATGAAGCCATTAAATATCCAGCAACCTTGGTGGGTCAAGCGTCAAATTGACGTTTGGCTATTTGTTTCAGTTGTAACCTTATTGGTTTTGCTTGCACTTACGTATTTGATTTGGAAAATGGTCAAGCTTGTATTTAAGCTTATTTTTAAAGTGTTGTTTTGCAACAGAAGCGATTCGGGAAAGAGTGAGAGTCAGACAAAGCGTGTTAATGGGAATAAGAAGCAGAAAAAGTTCAAGCATTACTAAAAATGTCAAGCAAGAAAATAAATTACATTAATTTTATTTACTACTTTAGTGAATCAGGAGATTTTGGGGCATTTTAAGAATAAATAATTAATAAAACTCTTATAATTTGAAATACTTGACAGTTATTTTGTTTTGTTTTAAATCATACTACAAACTTTGATGATTGCCGATTGTTTTGTTACTTTTCATTTGCACGTGTGTCTTTTCACTGGCCACTGGGTACATGGCAAAAGTAATTCATATATGACCAAACTTAAATGTTTGCACTCATTCAGTTAGTTTTAGTCAGTTCACCAGCAAGTTACACTTGTGGATATGCCCGCAATCGTCCTTGAATATTATTATTCAGCATATTTACTGCATGGTACAATACGGTTTCATGCTAAAAAATACTTCAGTTTCCAAATGAGTTTGTGGGTCCGTGCAAAAAACAGCAAGTGTGAAGTGGGTACAAAATAAGTGAAGCATATGAATATGAAATATGAATGCCAATGTCAAGTAAATCACATGAAAATGATATGCAATGCAAAATATTTGTCCGCATATTCACTCTCGCTGGAAATATCAACTCAAAAGAATATCTTCCCTCAAGAAATTTTGCATTGTGGCCAAATTACTTCTTATCAGCGTAGTTTAAAATGCTAACATGCGTGTTCCGGGATTCGTTATGGAATTGTGTTGGGTAGAATAGATAAGGCTTATCAAGATCAAGAGTATCATGAACAGTTAGGCAATTACTGTGTGAATCTCAAGTTCACGTGGTTTTTAAACTTCAGCAGCAGCTTAGGCGTATTTATAAGCGTGAAGAAAAGCCCTTACAGTTCAAATCCTTAAAAATACC